>JAWZYV010012650.1:0-262486 GCA_038373885.1 Cheiracanthium punctorium | reverse complement strand
TTAATTTGCTCCCGTATTGAATGCGCCGCCGTGAAACTAGTTTTGCAGGCATAATAGCGGACCTCCGATAGCTAACCCTGTAGTCTTGGCGACAAACTTGGCGATCATCTTGGTGACTTGGCGACCTTGGCGACAAATGGCGGCTTCTAGAAAGTTCATGTCTCGAGACCGTATTTCAATTTGAAGATTGTTCCAGAAATTTCTCGGCAATTCTGGTGACGTCATCATCTCTATAAAAGCGCTAGGATCTCTCTCCGGGGAGTTCCGTTGAGTGATAGACTTTGAAGCGCACGGTTGATTCTGTGAAATGAATAGTGTTATTGTTATGCTTACTTGTGATTTTAGTTAGCGTATGCTAAAGTTTCTTGTATTATTTTGAGCTATTGAGCTGCGAGCCGTAAAATAAAGTGTTATTTTTGTTTACTGTGCTGCTTGAACTGCTTTGAAATACACCCACTTTCCGATTTTCGTAGCAATATAATATAGAAATCAATATATATTAATATATAATATTAATATATATTGATTTCAACTCTGAAAAGTATTTTATGTTACAAAGAAGACAAACACGGCACACTCGTGGATTATGTTGCACATTCAAAACAATATTTATAAAGGTGAACTTTAGCTAGAATGCTCTTGGCAAATATTGTAAAACAGTTTTAGTAGGCGACGATTTTAATATGGATTTCGATTCCAAATAAGTGTTTTACGGAGTAAGGAAGAAAAATACGGCACGCTCATGAATTATGAAATGATACACTTTTCAACTTAATGAAATAAGGAAGAAAAATAGGGACTGCGCATGTATTATGATACGCTTTTTAGGATATAGCCCATTTGTGCGTACTTAAAATATGAAAAATTTCAGAATTTCTTTTTTCTTCATATTTTTCTACATAGAAAATACATTGTGGTTTAGTAACCACATTGACCGCAGTTATATACTCCTTCTTTGTTTTGGCGCTTTATCTCTTATTTCTTTAATTTTTCTGTTTTCTGTCTGATATTGGATCTTTACTATGGAAAGTGGCGTGAGAAAAGGTAAATAAAGCACGGAGCGTGCGATCGCCATTTACGGGATTAGATTTTTTGTCTGTTGCAGAATTCCGACATTTTTTACTATTTTCACTTCATACTGTTGGCGTTTACTTTCCTAAACCCGTATTTTCACGTGAAATGTTGTTTGTCGCTCTTTCAATGGTTAGATCAAAAAATGCCGCGTCATTCAAGATAGCTCACGATAGTTCACTTGGACGTTCCGTGGTAGATGGCTTTACCCAAAATATGGTCTTCAACGAAATACTCAGTTAGAATTTGTGACTGTAATCGAGCTTATTCGTCATTTAACATGTACTCTTCTTTTTTTACTCAATAAAGATAGTTAAAAACAAATTTTAAAGATTTCAATTATTTCACCGCCATTGTACAGTTGCTAAAGTGAGAACTGGCGCGGAACTTCTTGTTTACTTTCTGTCACACGTCATGTCACGTCCAAGTTGCATTTCGATTTTTCCTATCCGTTTTGACATGCCTGATCTTTCTCCCCCCCCCCTTTTTTTTTGAAACATTACGGTCAATAAAGTGACCATCAAATTCGATGGGCTCCAGCTAGTTTTTTTTTTTTTTTTTTTTTTTTTTTAATTTGATGTTTCCAATTGGGAGCATTGGCCTGTAGAGAAAGGTTAAGAAGTATCCAGATAAAAATAAGCAGTTGAAAGTTTAGGTGCAATTTTTAAAAAGTTTTGAAGCCGATTGTATGTCGCGGTGTACAATCGGTGTTCTTCGCCGGCACAGTTTTTTTTCTTCGAACTACAGCATTAAACTGTGTTCTGAATAGTTCAATAATTTCACGCAATTTTTAATTTATGACGTCACGTTCTGACCCGGGTAGTTGGATCTGGTTATTTCGCACAGTAGTTTTCAAACGAACTAATATTGAAACTTACGAAGTTGAAAAACTCTCCCTCACCAATGTGTAGCTCAGTGGTTAAAACAACTGACATTGGGAGATGGCTCAAGTGGAGGAACAGGGTTCTGTCCTCTCGCGGGGCCGTCGGTCTTGTGGTCTGGAGTTTCGGGCGGTTTTCTCCAGATGTAACGTCAATATGCGCTAGATACCCAAAATAGTCCTCCCCCAAGGCATTTGCCCCCTCCCATGTGTTTGTCCTTTCTTTGACGTGGATTTATAAGCGGTTCCTCTTGACCAAGCACACAAATCCGAATACATGTTCCAACACAACAACAACTCTCCCTTGCAACAGAGCTTTATCTAATATATATATATACCGCCAAAAGTCATCAAGACTTGGTGACATTTTGCGTTGTTTTTGGGAATACGTACGGCGGCCGTCGTCGTCACACTGATAGCGAATACTAAATATTATGTTAATAAGTATTTTACACTTTAAATTTTCCTCAATTTAAAAAAATGCAAGTTCCATTTCGTTATTATGGTTGCTGAAAAATCAGAGTTCCAAAATCGCCAAATGTCCCTAGTAGCAATGACTGCTCTTTTTCTGCATGGGCGTTCACTCATCGTTAACTCACCGACTCATCGAATTAAGACATCGGCAAGAGCACTTTTGATTTTCTGCAATAGATGAATTTTTATTCATGCATAGAGGTGAGAGGAGATCTAGACGAGCAATTTCGCCGATGGGAAACCGACAAACAATTTTTTATCCGAAACTGTAGCTCTATAGTCATCGGGCCTTGCAGGTGTTCCAGTGGTTTACATTTTACCTAAACTCCCATGAATATTTGCGTAATTTAGATGTGCCTTTGCATAATCTAAAGGAAATTTTGAACAACTCTTGAATTAATCGCATAATTTACTTCAAATTTCTTATATTGGGGTTGGGACGGGGCAGTGGGGTGGTATCCCACCTTGCCCCCTCGCACAAAATTTAAATTTGAAAAGAAATATTTACAAAAAAATGTAAGTGTTTATTATATAAATTCATTTGTAATATTTAAATAATTTTTAAAAATGTGCTTTTAAAAAAAGGAAAGAAAATATATTTGAGCGTCAGCTGCATTATAAGAATAACGGAAACTTCATTAAAACGAGCAACTCTTTTGAAACCTCCTTAATGTAAATAGCAAGAAGAGAAATCGGTTAATTTTTAAAAGTTATCCAAGAAATTTGAAAGTTAAAATAACACTAAAATTCCTATACAATTTGCAATATTGTTTATTAATTATTAATTTTGAATGTTGTTGCTACTTACATACATTGGTAAAAAGTGAAATTAATTTCTTACCAGTCGAATAATTTGACTATTATTATTAATAATAATAGCTGAACAGCACTTTGTCAAAATTTCACCCAAAGACCCAATCTAAGACAAAAATAACCAGTACTTCAATCTTTGTCTGATGCATTATAAGTCTGGATGGTCTTGTGGTAGAGCACTAGTCTGTGACTCCGTGCGCTCAGGGTTCGGACCTGGTGGAGGAAGAATTTTTTTTCCCCTTTTTTTCAGAAAAACGGAAAGTTAGCATCAAAAAACGAAAACATAATAAACAGAACGGACATTTTTTGTAAATTTTGCTTCCAGTCGTTTATTTTTTATTAACAAATATATTTTAAACAGTTTATCGGTTTCTTTTCGTTATTTCATCGGAGTCATCGGGAAACGATGGTCGGCTTTATGGCCCCCCGAGCGGACATTTTGTTACCAGTTGCCAATGAAATTTCCCCTTTTTTGGATGAAAAGCCGTGATCGGCCATTCCTCCTTCTCCTCGGATTAAACTCACCCGCCTCTCATCGATCGATGGGTTATTGCTACTAGGGGTAGCTCATGCATTAAGCAACATACTTAGGAATTTTTAAAATAGTAATTTTTTACGTCAAAGCTTTTTTACTTAATTAGATCTCTAACTCCTTTTTAAAATCATGACATCAAAATGGCTTTATTCTTACTTGCATTATCTAACAACATTATTTTACTTTTCTACAGCATATGATAATCCAAGAGTTTATTATTTAGCTTGTGTGTAATATCCCAGATAGCACAAATTTGTCCAGAACACGCCTAGAAGACGTCATATAGACAAGCTGACATGTCCATTAAACATCCAAGATTCGTCCAATTCTCGTCAATATGGCACTATAGGACGTCCATATGACGTCTTATAGACATGCATATGGACGTAATAATGAACGTGTTTGTCTATTTATAGACCTTTCACGGTCGAATCCTGGACATCAACAAAAACCATTTAATAAATTTTAGCTAATTTTATGTAATGATTAATTTAAATTTATCGTTACACCTTAATAACGAATTTTGTAAAAATATTCGTACCCAATTTTTTTTAAACCAACCTTTAAGTACTTGCCCCGCTTCAGATTCGAACACTTAATAATGGACTTCCCAGTAGAGTGTGCTAACCACTATACGCAGGGAGACTTGCTCTGATGCGTCAAAATGTTGAAGTAGAGATTTTTTAGTTTCGGACTGGGAACTTAGAAAAAAATATGCAGCTATTCGTTTTTGGATGCTGAGTCGCTAGAGAATTTTCTTTTCTGTATGAGGATATGAGTTTCTTTTTACACAATATCGCTTTTATAGGAAATAATAATGCATAAAAAGTATTTTAAATTTCAAAAGTTCCCCGACCAAAAAAAAAAAAAAAAAAAAAAAGAAAGAAAGAAAAAAACCCTCTAGAATTTAAAATATTTTAAACTTTTTTGGGGTAAAATGTAATATCAATAAAAACATAAAGTATAATAAATCCATGCGTCGTAAGTACAGTATTGGGAAAAGTAAAAATCAATGACAAAAAAAAAATAACTTTTCCATATTTTGTCCATTTCTGGACTTATACACACATCCATTTTATGTCGTATCACTGACATAGTGTGGATCAGCTGGAATACCTCCCTAAATGGACTTATTCTGGATATTCTAATTCTAGTTTTGGTCTGTTCATGGACATATTCTGGATTTTCCAGATTATGTCCATAAATAGATGTCTTATGGATGTCTATGTATAGATATTAGTGGTGTGTCGTTCCGACCGGAACGGGTCCGGAGGAACGGATCCGAGTATGGACCGGGTCCGGAGCGGATCCATCTCTAAAAATGGACCCGGTCCGGTTCCGGATCCGGATCCGCTCCTTTCGGTCATTTGGATCCGGACCCGTTCGTTTCGTTCATCTGGCTCTGAAATCAGTCATTTGGGTCCGGACCCGGTCCTTTCGTTCATCTGGTTCCGAAATCAGTCATTTCTGTCCGGATCCATTCATTTCGGTCATTCGGTTTCGAAGTCGGTCTCGGTCCTCTCTGTCCGAACCCGCTTCCATTGATCGAGTGAAGAATATAGGCTTTCTGAGAATTACAGGGGGTGGGGGGATATAAAGAGGTACCTGTTTCACTTCCTGTGGAAAGATAGTCTTGTACTAGTTGATGCCGGGGGACGGTTGACATTCCAAAGGAGACTGAAAGGTCATTCATTATTAGTGAGATGAGATAAGAGCTTATAGGAAGAAATCTGGGGATAGATTGCTTTTGAGAATGTCGTCATTGGATGTAGGACTGGAGAAAAAATACGATATCTCTTAATTTATTGATTTGTGAGTGGAATTCAGTGTTGTTACGGGAGGTTATTTTATCATTTTAGTTAGTAGGGATGGAGTTTTTAATAGTTAGGATTAGATTTTCTCACAGTTTTTGGGGGTTGGCTGATCAGCTATAATTTGCCAGGTGTGGGGAAAAAACTTGGACTGAAAAAACGCGAACGGTAAGAACGCCCAAATGATTAATTTTTACTAAAAATTGGACATAAAATTCTTTCTTTTGTAATATGCATGAGGAATATATTTAATTGTGTTTTATGCCAAATTTCTTTTGTTTTGGCATAAAGGGGTAAACTTTCATGTTCAGTAGATCTGGGAGTGAGAAAGCTATTGTTATTAGGGTTTCCGAGTTTCCTAAGCACGTAATAATATGAACGAATGTAGGATAAAACGCCGCCGGAAAAAACGCCACCTGGAAAAAACGCCACCGGATAAAACGCCACCTGGAAAAAACGCCGCCGGATAAAACGCCGCCGGAAAAAACGCCACCTGAAAAGATATTTGTGTAATAATTTAATTAAATACATAAAATAAATTTCTTTTGTTTTGCAGAAAATGGGGGTGGGGTGGGGTGGAATGAGGTATTCAGTTGAATTATGAGGTTTAATGTACTTTGTTTTACAGAAGTGGGGGAAAGCACATGTCTAATTCAATAATTCAATTTGGGCATAATTCGGTAGGCGCTAAGGAGGGGTGGGGGAAGACTTTCCTAGAAAGCTTTTGGTTTCCGTTAATAAAAAAAAAAAAAAAGATTGCCAATTACTTAATAGTAAATGAAACTTTAAGGGGCTATGACTCCAAAACTGCATGCAGGTACTCTGATGACATGGAAGTGTTGAGATATCAAAGAAATAAAATCCATAACTGAGATTTTAATTAACACATAGGTGTGTGTGTGTGTGGGGGGGGGGGATAAGGATTTATTTTTTTCATGTTTTAATGGTTTTTTTGTTTTTTTTTTTGGCATATAAAAGACAGGCAAGAGAAAGAGCTTTATAAGATATAAATTTATCTTATAAAGCTTAAAAAAATTATTTTTAACTTTTTGCATTATAATATAAATACTTTCTACTAATTTCGTGACAATTTGGTAAAGGGCTGAGGTGTGTAGGTCTAGGGTTCTGGCCTACGGCGCGACTGTTTTCTCCAGTTGTAACCTGAATAAGCGTTAGAGCCCCTCAAAAAGTTCTCCGCCCAAGGCATGCCTTAATTAAGCAGACAGCCCTCGTGTATATCTTCCTTAATTTAAGGACCTTAAACACAAAATCAAAATAACTTATTTCGTCATAACTTACATGAAGGTAAAAAGTTTTATATTTTTAATATTAAACAGAAGTCATAATTCCTTCCAATTCCTATTAGAGAGGTTATCTTAAAAGCACTGATCTACGGTTTTCTTCTTTAAATATTGATCTTAGACATATATAATTAATTACAAAGTTACTTTATGGTGTCGAATAAAATTTTCAGGAAATTAAATGTAAATAAATACAAACTTTTACTTTTTATACAGCCCTCCTGCAGAAATTCCCAATAAGTAAAATATACTCCCTTGCATTAATGAGGTGATTTAGAAAGTTTAAGATTTCTCATAAGAAGGCTTACAGTTCAAAGTCTGTGAAGGGAAATAAGCTTTTCAGTATCAAAAACAGTAAACATATAATTATTAAAACTATTCAAACAAAACTAATTAATTATTCTAACAAAACTAATTAATTATTCTAACAAAACTAATTAACTATTAATTTTAATCACAGTTATACATAGCCAATATTTACATTTTAAGAAATGAGTTTTAAATCATTTTAAACCAGTTTCCTTTAAAAAGTTATTGTTTTTTTCAGTATTTAAAAATTTGTTTAAAAACATTAGAATTAGACTAACATTTAATTTAAAGAAGTGAGTGGGATATCGGGATGTATTTCCCTATTTATTACGAGCTTTCAGATTTTTGTCGTCAATAAGAAATTAAGTTTATCAATACAAAATTATTTCTCATACAACCCCCCCCCCCGCCCCGAAAAAAAATTCTGGCTACGCTCCTTACCTCATCGATTAGCATATGACGATTATGTTACATCATAAAGCTATTAAAAGTGGCGTTTTTTCCGGGTGGCGTTTTTTCCGGCGGCGTTTTTTCCGGGTGGCGTTTTTTCCATGTGGCGTTTTTTCCGCTCACCAATATGAACCATAGGGAAAGCGTCGGGAGGGGGCACAAGGGGTCACCTACCCCCCTGTGCCCCCCCCTCAAAATTCATCACAAAAAAATTTTTAAGTAAAAATTTGCTTGAAAATGTAAAAAAAAAAACTTCCCTTTTCTGCTCTTAAATCCGATATGTGCCCCCCGCAAACCTTTCCTGTACCTCTCCAAAATTTCAGTAGGTCTGGAAGCAATGATAAACTCTTCCTTACTATTATTATTTGATTTTCCTAAGTGTATAATACATATGAATCATAGCAGCAGTTTCGGGGGGGGGGGTGCAGGGGGAGCTCTCCCCCCCCCAACTTCATTTCAAACTCTGTTAAACAATCTTTTAAAGCTAATGTTATTAAGTCTTCTTAAGCATATGATACATATGAAGCATAGGCGTAGTATTGGGGAACACAGGGGGGCACTTGTCCCCCAACTTTCTCAAAATCTTTTCATTTTAAAAATTTGTTCGTCGGGTCGTATTAACCGATCCAGCTAAAAATGTAGAAGGAAACTCCATTCTTCCCCTTGACAAAATGTTGTAAAAAAAATTGTCCACTGTCAGGGTTGTTTAATTCAAACAAAATTAGTTTTTTATGCCCTTGGTTAAACAATATTTTCAATATCAAATCTGTTGTACTAGTTAAAGCTTTTGAATAATAGGGCTTCTTTAAAACTTTTGTTTCTTTATTTTAAGCAATGCAAAATATTTTATGCAAAAAAGGCTTTATTTGGTAAATAAAGTGAATAATGTTTTCCTTTTTCATAATTAAGTAACTCTCACAGCTTTACATAAAGTTACATTGATTGTTAAAATAGATTATTGCATCCTTTCTTTAATTGTCTTTTATTCAGGTATGAAGATCAATATTTGATAATTTATCGTTCCAATTTTTTGTTTATCGTCATTCTTGAGTATTTCAGGAAGTTCTTTTTAAAGTTTATTTTGAAAGTTTCTAGTTTTATAAAAAGAAAAGGCTTTATAAGTTTATCTTATAAAGCTTAAAAAGAAAGATTTTTTTAATAACCTTTTGCGTCATAATTAATTTTTCCTAAATTCATGGCAATTTGGTAAACTGCTGAAGTGTGTAGGTTTAGAGTTCTGGGCTACCGAGCAATTGTTTACTCCAAATGTAACCCGAATACGCGTTAGAAGCCCTCAGGAAGTCCCCCGCCCAAGGCATCCCTTAATAAAGCAGACTGCCTTCGTGTAGACATCCCTTAACCATGAAACCAAAACAACTTTCATGATAACTTTCATTGGAAGTAAAATGCTTAATATAGGGTAAAAATTATTATCACTTCCGATCCCTATTGTAGAGATATCCTAATAACACTGATCTAGGGTTTTCTTCTTTCAATATTGATCATAGACATATAGAATAAATTACAAAGTTACTTTATATTATCGAATAAAACTCTCAGGAAATCAGAGGTAATTAATTACAAAATTTTACTTTTTATACATCCCTCTTACAAAAATACTTCAGCCTTTCCCATAAAAAGGCTCAGAGATATGTTTAATCAAAGTTGGTGAGTGGCAATACGCTATACAATATCAATAATAGTAAAAGTATTATTATTAGAACTATTGGAACAAAGCTATTTAATTAATTAACTAATTAATTTTAGTCACAGTTATTTAAAAAAAATATTTTACATTTTTAGAAGTGAGTTTTAAATAATTTTAAAACTTTACTTTAAAAGTTTTTTTTTTTTTTTTTCTGTTTTAGCATTTAGAAATGAAAATTTGTCAAAAACCTTGCATGTTACACTAAAATTTGATTTAAAGAGGGTCTTTTAGGGAAGTTTTTTAAAACCCTGGAGGATAGAGGGGGGCACAACCCCCTCCCCCCATGAGGATTTTTTTCCCATACAAAATGTATATTCTTCACTCCGTTATCACACCCAGATATACATGTATGTGAGTTGCAGAGTTTGGCAGTATCGTTAATATACATGTATTTTCAAAATACATTTGTATCTTGTATTTTGTATTTTCACTTGCAAAAAACAAAGTATTTTGAGAATGTATTTTAAAATATATTTTCATAGTATTTTGTATTTTCAAAATACAAAAAATACATTTTATATTCTGACATTAAATTAATCTTAACACCACAGATTGCTCAGATAGCATGTGCAAATGAAAATCATAAAATTGTTGATTTCATGTAATTTATGAGCTGCACTAAAATTACACGTAGTAGTGTTACTGAAGAAGTGTTAGGATCTCTTGTGATCTTTAAATTTAAGTAAACAGGAAAGGGAAAGAAAAGCCTTTCATACTCCTGTTTAAAACACAAACAGTATATTTGTCTAGGAATGTTTCTGGATTCCCACTGTATATGAAACCAAAAGTAGTAAAAACATTTTTAGGTAGTATTTATTAGATTCTTTAAGGGAATTTTCGAAATGTGTTCCTAAGTTCTAGAAAAATAAGGCTGCCAGTATTTCTGCAGTAGTATAATGGATTCTTGGTTACTGTGGTTAAGAGACAAAGATACACGAAGGCTGTCAGCCGTGGGGGGATGCCTTGGGTGGGGAACTTTTTAAGGGGTTATAAGGCGCATTCGAGTTACATATGGAGTGAAACACACTAAATTCCCGACCATTAGAGCGACAGCTTCCCGTAATGGATGGGGTGAATCAAATTTCCATTCTAGATGATTTTGAAACCTTTTGCGCAAATCTTAGTTAAAAATGTTTCCAAATTTTATCTGTAGATGGAAATGAAAATGTTAAGGAGCAGTGTCAGTTATGGAAGCTGAAAACTTAGATAATATGGAAAATTTTTAAATTTACGATAAATTCTAAAACTCACTGAAAGACAAAACTTGAATTTTTTTAGGTTGTGATTTAGCTGAGTATTTATATTCAAACATTCAACTGGGTCCATGGGCGTCGCAAGCTTTGGGGACAAAACTGCATTTTCCTTCACCGTATGTATTTAGAATTACATAAATTGTATACTTCATTTCCATAAATATAATTTAATCTACTAAATCAAATTTTATTTGTTTTCTTTTATCTCTTTTTTGAAATACATAATACCGTGTTTACTCGCGTAATAGTCGCACCCCCGTTTTGAAGTAGAAAAAATAGCTTTAGTTAGAATAACATGTTGTAAATTTTACCCTGCATAACAGTTGCACGTAGACTTTCACTCTGAAAAATTGGCAAAAAAGTGCGACTGTTACGCGAGTAAACACGGTACTTAAGTATGTGTATTTTGTTTGTTATTAATATTTTTGTAAATTTAAATTTCAAAGCTTTTTAAAATCTCAGATGGTCATTACTACCCCCAGGTTATAATAGATCCACCTGTCCAAATATTCCGTATAAATTTATATTTGAAATAGTATAAAATATCTTCGTCATAGTGCCTTATCAACCCAATTTATGGCTTCGAGTTCTTTGTGTAATTATCGAATTAAAATAACAAAATATTTCATTGTCCGAGCCACATTACTTTAGAGTCTTGACTTACACGAGAAATGCGTTCCCAGACCTCTCGCGTAAGGGAAAATTTGGCTTTGTGAGATAGGACATTAGTAGATCCAGAAGGTGGCCTCCAAACGAGCTGTCTTAGAAGTATATATTGCGTATATTAAGTCAAACTTGCACGATGGGTATCTGCCTAAAAAGTGTTTTTTTTTTGGGGGGGGTTCTAACATGTATTTCCGTTACATTTGGAGAAAACCGACCAAAACTCCAGACCATTAAATCGACAGCCGTGCGATCAGCGGTCTACCATTTTGAGTGCCTTATCCACTCGGACATGGCAGAAACTCTTAGAAGATTGACTTTAAAAATTTTAAAGAACTTATAAGCATAGGCGCCGACTTCATGGGGCTTGAAGGGGCTTCAGTCCCCCCAATATTTTTATTCAGGGGGCTGAGCCCCTTCAAAAATTTCACTCCAACTTATTTGTGTCAAATCATATTTCTTCCTCCAAATCGGTTAAACTTAAGAATCCTAAAAATAGAGAATGTATCGCTAGCTTCTTCTGTCTCCCACTCCGCTTTTTCTTTCACAGAGATTCAGGAATTACGTTGGGTGCCTGTAATGCCGTAAGGCACTGATGTCAACCTTCTTTATCAAGAGCGCAAGCACAAACAAATGACCATCAGATAGCTAGGCAAAAAGAAACGGGTTTTTTCCCCCCAAGAACCCTTCAGATTTTACACCGTGACACAATTGATGTTGGAATTGCTTTCTAGTAGGGAGAAGACTGCGCTTTTTTTTAGGAGGGTCGTTCTCATGTAATGTAATCTTTCTTTTTTAAATCAGTACAGCAAAAGCTTTCACTTTTATTCTATTGTGAGATACAGACTCTTCTGTAGACGTCTGACCATAAGGGAGATTTTCCCATTGTGCAAAACTGCAAACGATTGTGACATTCCCATTTCCCAGCAGTATTAAGTTTCGATGCTAAAAATAAACCGTTTAAATGTGACTTAAAAACAATTCAAGGCAGAAAATTGATACTCAAATTTAAGTTTGAAGATTTTAAATCATGAAGAACTTTGTATTAAACATCAATTTTTCATCTATCTCACAGTTTCGGATATAGACAGTATTCATTTCTTTATACGCTTTATCCAAACTTTACTAATATCGAACGCTTAACGTTTCTGATTTAGCTACAGTTAAGAGCTAAATAAAAAATGATTTCATAAAAATCTTCGAGCAGCACAACTTCTGGATTATATTTTATAATTGCTTGCTCTTATCTTCTCTCTTTACATATAAAACTCTATCCCCCATCAAGGGCGTAATCAGAGGTGGGGGGGGGGGGGGCGGGGCGGGCTACGCGGGCTGAGCACTACTTAGCTGTCTCCCAGCCCCCCTACGATTTTCAAAAATTTTTGTTAGTTTACACATAAATACGAAAATTTAGAAACGAACATTTGAAAAACATGAAATCTTTAAGAAGACTCGTTGTTTTAGGCGAATTTCGCTTCATAATTACAAGATTTCTGTTCGGTTTATTATTTTGCTACTCTTGGCTGCATGTGGTGCCAGTGGCGGTTCCAGAGGGGGTCACAGTGGTCATGACCCCCCTGGGCCTAGATTTAACCATCTCGCCAAGAAAGAAGGAAGAAAAAAAAACGAGGGCCCAAGCCGAGCTTGGACAAGGCCCAAAATTCAGAGAGGCCTTGATCATGTGCATACATACATGTGTTGCTGAAAGAGAATTCCTCTTTAGAAAACCATTAGTCTCTGACTAATTTACTTTATTTTATAACAACACTAAAGTATGCACACAATATTCTGACTATGTGCTCAGTCGTTATTCCTTGGCAGAAAAATATGCAGCCGTTTTGTAAATATGTGCATTCATCCATATTCATCCATACATAGAGGGCAAATGAAAGGGGAGTCACAGCGAGCATAATTAAGGTAAGGGTGGATGGGGTAGTTGCCTTGAACTCACAATGAAAGAAAACGATCAAAATCAAAAAATGGTTTTAGAAAAATGTGTGAATTGGGCGTGTGATACATATACTCGTATTCGACCCCCACCTCCACCCCACACTTGCAAATAGCCTCCCTCTTCTGTAAAAGCACTCTATGGAGCACCTATGTTTGTAAATTATTATTTATGGAATATCAAACTAGCGTAACTGCTACAAAACCATAAAAATTATAGAGGAGGAAGGAGGGGGCTGTCATGGGGAAAGAGGGACTATACCTAAACAGGGCCGGATTACCCATTAGGCTGAGTAGGCTTTCACCTGTGGGCTCCTACCATTTTAGAGGCCTGCGTTAAAATTTAGAAGGAAAAAAATATAATTAAACATTATTAAAGCTATTTTAGCGTTAGTATTTATACAGAATATGTATATGTAACTGAGAAAATAATTCTGATTCATTATTGACTTCGTACACAAGAAACACTTTTTGGCATTGTACACTTCTTAATTGAAATTTGAATGAATATGTGCTAGAAAGTTTGAAGCTGACTATTTAGCTTGAATTTTTATGTGCACATTTCAGTGATACCTTGCATTAGATGGATGTATATTTTGCAAATTCAATAAGAACTTTTAGCACTTTGTTTACACGAACGGGCTATGGTAATCATAAGAAGGCTTATAAATAAAATACCCTTCGTACCCTAGTCATCACAATCATATTTTATACAACTCTTTCCGTTCTGAATAAAAATTAATTTTCGTATATTGTTGCACAAATATCATCAGAATAAATTTCAAATAACATAATTCGTTATGGTTTTAGTTTATAAAATGAATACTATGTATCCATTTAGCCAAAGCGTCTCTGACTTACCAATTGCTAGTGTGCTAGTTTAATTTGTTTTGATAATTGTTTAGGTAATATGGAACAATTTTCCAAATAGAAGGGTGATTTAGAGTGCAGTGGAGTTTTTATATATGTTTTAAAAATAATATGGCGTAGACTATGATTTCGAATTAGATTTCATTCATTTTTTTCCATTTTTCATATTATTGAGTAGTCTTATTTTAATGTAAAGTGAAAATGTTGAGTATTTTTAAAAATTGTCTGTAAATATCTACAGTAATTCAGAGTGATATTTTTGGCATTGTATTATTCCACTGTCTTATTCCAATTTTAAATGTAAAGCACGATTATATTTTATACAACTTTTTTCCGTACTGAATAAAAATAAATTTTCATATATTGTTGCACAAATATCATCAAAATATGTTTCAAATAGCATAATTCATTATGGTTTTAGTTTATAAAATGATTACTATATGTCCATTATGCCAGGAGCGTCTCTGATTTGCCAATTGCTTATGTGCTGGTTGAATTTGTTTTCATAATTGTTAAGGTAATCTGGAATGGTTTTCCAAAAAGAAGTGTGATTTAAAGTGCAATGCAGATTTTATATGTCGAGTTTTCTATGCCAAGTTCCACACGAAGCCCCCCCCCTAAACACTTCGCTTCCAAATCCTTTTATTTTAAACATTTGTTTGGCGGGTCGTTTTTAACCGTTCACTTCACCATTCCACTTAAAAATGCAAGCTATTGCCTGCGTCTTGACAAAATATAATTAAAAAAATTGTTCCTTGTCAGGGTTGCTTAATTCAAACAAGGTTATTTTTAAGCTCTTGGTTTAAACAATTTTTCTCTTCTGTAATTCGGTTTAAAGTGCGTGAGTATATATCGAGTGCCTTCCCCCCTCCCCCCCTTTTGTGCACTCACACAAACTGACGGGCGTTGCGCGGGTGCATTGAGTGTTAAGGCACAACTTTTCTAAAATTACTGTCTGGGTTGCTTCTCACCGTTGCAAAGACGCGAACGCAGCGATTTTCCTTCTGTGATCAGCTACCCCATTGTTACCCCACATCATTTCTCCCACTGCGGCCCAAGACCTGTGCCGGGAAGCAATGATGAACACAGAAGGAAATCGCTCAATGATCCAGTGGGTCAAATTTCGTTAAGATTCGACGTAAGTTCTAGGTGCCTATAGCGAATGAACATACAGACAAACAGGAAAATTCTTCTTATTTTATATATTTAGATTATTGCATTATTTGGATGAGCTTTAATAATACTGGTTTTACTTAATATTAATTTGTAGAAACAGTCCATGATAGTTTGTTGGACTAAGGATCTAACAATAACACGTACACACGATGAATGTGCATGCTAAATCTGTACGGCTGATTATGTACTACCGATTGAATTATCAATTCTGGTTCCTGTTCAACAACACAACCAAATGAAATAATTGAGAAGTTACTGTAAATTTAATGAATTAAGTTATGTATAGAGTTTAATTATTCCGTTTAATTAATTATTTTCAAGAGAAAGTCTTTTTTTTTTTAATCTTAAAAATCAAAAAGAAATTCTGTTAATAAGAATATATCTGTTAATAATAATTCTGTTAATAATAGAATTCTGTTAATAATAATATTAAGAAATTCTGCAATAGAACATGTATTATTTGTATGAATTCTTCTGCACTGTAAAATTCTGTAGATTGATACCAATAGAAATAATTAGAACAAAAATATGGTTCAGAAGAATTTTTTTCATGCTTTATTTATTTATTTTTGTGAGCGTGTGTGGGGGAGAGGGTAGGAGTTGGTTATACAAAAACGGATAAAAAGTATGATGATTTATCTTCAAGCATTTAAAATGAAATCAAATAAAATGCACGAGATATTAAAAGAAAACATTTAAAATGACACAAACCACTAAAAATAATTTTCAGATTTAATTTTACAGCTAAGCCAAAGTACTTTTAGAAAAAAAAAATAAGAAGATGAAAGATAAAAATGTCTATTTTACAGGAATTATTAGAGAATTAACCTTTTTCTTATATAGGAAAGTTTAACTTGAACTCGTCTCAATACTTTATAATTTTTAATCTCAACAACACAACTTTACGTTAATGCAACATTGTTTGGTGTTTTGTAAGCTAAGTTTTACAATTAAAGCTCAATTGCTTTAATTGTAATCAGTCTTCTCCGTTGTTGTTGTAGTTTAAAGTTTACTTTTAGTCATTCTTATATTCAACAAGGAATTTCTTTACGTTTTCTATTTTCTAATCAGGTATTGACCAGGGACATTTCTTTTACTCGTTTTCTTTTCGTCTTCGACTTCCCTTTATGGAAGGTTCTAAATAATTTCCAGAGTGATCAAAGATAAACGCTCTTTTCGGGATATTCTCTGATAGCCCGGGGATATTTGCGTCTACAAAAGGTAGCGAAGGAGCGCGTTCTTGGAATTTGAGGGGTAGTTCTTCAGACGACGCTGTGCTTCTTTGTTACTAACCGGAAAAAACGCGAAGGGTCGCCAACCAAAATAAAAGAATTCCCCCAGCTAAGAACAATAATTTTTATTTAAATATTGAACATAAACTTGCTTCGTTTTGGATAAAATATGAGAATGGCATTCAATCAAAAGTAGACGCACCAAATTTCTTTTGTTTTACATTTAAGAATATATTATATCCAGCAGAAACATTCAAAAGTTTTGTGATAGTAAATATGTTTTATCAGATTTTTTAAAAATTAATTTTATACCGATTATTCTGTTCATAAAAGATAAAATTCTTTTATTAAGAATTTTTAAAATAAAACATACTAAATTATTTGAAAGGAAATTTGCAAGGGCTGATAGAACTTAATTGATTTCAAGTGAATTATTTAAATTTTAATGAAACTTTAAGACGTAATAAGTTGATTTCTTTCCGCTGAAATATTTAAATCATTTTTATTTCCTAGTTTTATGTGACATCTATATATAATGTGACATGAATTGTATACATGCCAGTACAAAAAAAGTAAAATAAAGTAGCATCAAAACATTCAGTAGATGAGAGATATGTGCCTTTGATTGACTTAAATTTTAGAGTAATCTGATATTTGCGAATAGTTATGTATAAAATAATGTCACCATGGGTGCCCACACATTTTTATTTTCGGGGGGTGGGGTCTGCTTTTTAAAGGGGGGACTTTAAAAATGCACGGGATTTCACATACTTAAAAACTCTTCCTTCCTTCACCCCCCCCCCCAAAAAAAAGATAGAAAAAGAAAAAATGGGTTTGCTTGTGTGATTACGGCAACTGTACGCTAGGGCGATCTGCCAAGGATGGGAGTGCCTCGGTAGGCGGACTTTCTAAGGGGTTCTAACGCGTATTCACGTGACATCTGGAGAAAACAGGCGCGTGGTAGCCCAGATTCCTGGACTTACACACTTCAACCGTTTACTAAATTATCATGAAATCAGTAAAAAGTAATCATACTATGACGTAAAAGGTATACGATTAAAGAAATGCTTTTTAAAGCTTTATAAGATAAACCTATATAAAGCTTTCTCTTCATTATTAAGCTATTATACTTATTTTACTAGCAAGCATTTAAAAAAGATGCTGAAACACGGGAGAATGACGATATACAAGTTCAAAGGTAAATTATCAAACATTGAACTTCATATATGATTAAAAGACAATAAGTAGGATAACAATAAATCTATTATAATATAACTTAATGTAACTTAAGTAATATAACTTAATGTAAACACGTGAGAGTTATGTAATTATGAAAAGTTAAAAGATTATTCACCTTTATTCATCAAATAAAACCTTTTTTGCATAAAGTATTTTGTATTGCATTAAAAAATTAAAATTAATTAATTAATTAAAGTTCTAAAGAAACCCTTTTAGCCAGGAAGTATTTAAAACCAGTACAACAGATTGAAAATGAGAAAGGTTGTTTAAACCAGTGCTTAAAAAAGTAACGTTTAAATTAAACAACCTTGACAGTGGACAATTTTTAAAAAATATATTGTAAATACGCAGACTGGAGTTTCGCATTTTTAAGTGGAGCGGTTAAAACAACGCGTCAAACAAATTTTTAAAATGAAAAGATTCTGCGACGAAGTTGGGGGAGAAGGGGACACGTGCCCCCCCTCTGTCCCCCCGATATACACCTATGGCTCATATGTATTACATTCTTAGGAAAACCTAATAACAAGAGCTTTCTAAGGAAGGCGGAAGGCTTATCACCGCTCACAGACCTACTGAAATCTTGGAGGAACACACAGGGGCGTAGCCAGAAATTTTTCATGGGGGGGGGTTACGACTACTACAACTCATATATATGTATACGTGGGTGTGACAATGTAGTGAAGAATATACATTTTGTATGGCAAAAAATTCCTCATGGGGGGTTATGACCCCCCTAACCCCCCCTTGGCTACGCCCCTGGGAACACATGAAAGATTTTTTTTTGGGGGGGGAGGGCACATATTTAATTTAAGAGCAGAAAATGGAAGTTTCTTTTAAATTTTGAAACAAATGTTTGTTTAAAAGATTTTGAGAGTAAGTTGGGGGGGGGCAGCGGGACACGTAAACCCTGTGCCCCTCCCCCCGACTATAATGCTATGGTTCATATGTACCATACGCTTATAACAATACCTAATAATATAACAGTAACTTCCTAAGGAGGGCTTATCACTGCTCCCGGACCTACTGAAATTTTGGAGGGGCACAAGAAAGATTTGAGGGGGGCACATATCGAATGTAAGAGCAGAAAAGGAAAGTTATTTTTAAAATTTCAAGCAAATGTTTATTTAACATTTTATTTTGAAATTCGAATCAAAATTTCTATTTTTAAGGGGGGAGGGGGGGCACGGGACACCCTGTGCCCCCCTCCCGACGCTTTTCCTATGGTCCATATGTTATATGCTTAGGAAACCTAATAACAATAGCGTTCTAAGAGATACCATTCCCAGACCTGCTGAACTGAAAATTTACCCCTTTACCCCAAAACAAAAGAATTTTGGATTTAAGATCCAGTTACCTTTCTCGTGTATATTACAAAACAAAGAATGTTTATGTCCAATATTTAGTAAAAATTAATCATGTGAGCGTTTTTACCGCACACCGACGTTGTTTATGCTTTCTGAAATCAGTCTTATTGCTTATTTCTGTTATGTCTGGCTGGGATCTTTCCTTTCGATCATCTCTGTCCGGATACTCTCCATTTGCTCATCCTCATCTCTGTCCGGATCCACTTCTTTCTGCCCAATGGATCCGGAGTCGTTCATCTCTGTCCGGATCCACTTCTTTCCGCCAAATGGATCCGGAGTCGTTCCTCTCGGTCCGGATCCACTTCTTTCTGCCAAATGGATCCGAAGTCGTTCCTCTCGGTCCGGACCGGTTCCGATTTCGGACCGAAAGGAACGGGTCCGGACCCGTTCCTTTTCCTGGGAGCGGATCCAATAGGACCGGGTCCGAAGGAGTCGGTCCTTCAGAGGATCGGATCCGTTCGGACCGGATCCTCAAAAGGACCGACTTTACCCACCACTAATGGATGTATTATGGATGAGTTGGATGAGAAATAGACATAAAATGGATAAGTGTGTTAGCTGGGATTTTGTCAAAGCTTGGTAACCTAATTAGGATTTCTAATGCATTTTTAAACTCGTGACATTAAAATAACGTCATTTCATTTATGATATACCATTTTTTTTTTACAGTTATGCCTATCTCCAGCATATAGATGGTATGTGTATGTCACATGATTATTTTTTTACACAATATTAACATATCAGATGATCATTGTTTTATACAATGGGCAATTGGGAAAGCTTTCTGAAGATGAAAATTATCAAAATATTGAGAAAAAAAATCATGAAACGATTGCGTTTTCAGAATTTTAAAGTTGATTACGGGGAATATTCTATGTCGTTTTCCGTGTCAGCCCCGGTCGGCTGGTCGGCGATTGCCGAGGGCCTCCGACTTAGGGGGCTCCGGAGAGGCCCCCAAAATGGATATACCTCTTTATAATTAGAGTAATTTGGATATTTATATCAGAATAATTGGATTATTTATTTTTCAGTAATCTTACGTCTTTACGCAGTGGCGCAGCGGAGGACTCCAGGAACTTCGCGGCTCGTGCCCCCCCCCCCCAAAAGTATCAGAGGCCCTAAAGTTTAAAAATAGTTAAATGGTGTTTTCAGACACATAAGACCAAATTCCAAATATTACATATTCTAATATTTTATTCTCTTAAAATTGACCACTAAGGGGCCCCTTTTGCAATTTCTAGCCGAGAGCCCCCATAGGAGCCAGTCCGGGCCTGTTCCGTGTACGTGCAAAATTTTAAGTCGATCGGTGGAACGGTGTGGAAGAAGTTCGCGGACAAACAAACAAACTTTCACCTGTATTTTGATTATTTTTTAATAAATTTAATATACATGAACCAACAGTACAGTAGTCTCGCGGACCTGTTGTGTTGTTGGGAAACACTGCCTTAAGCAATGTTAACGATATTTTGCTTACTAGATGGCGCGAATGTATCATAGAAAACTCATACTGTACTGTGGTAGGTAGGTACAATAAAAATAATTTTATTTAACCATGATGTCGGCGTCGGAAAGTAAATATTGAGGAGTGTGAATGTGAATTATAAAAATAAAAGAAGAATAATGTAAGTTTGATAATATATTTTTAAATACTCTAAAAATTAATTGAACGGATAAAATTTTAAAATATATGCTTGTCATTTGTTTGCTATAGTATAAAATACGAACGGCTGGAACTAACCTCGCAAATTAACATCCAAGTAACTTGTCACTAAAAGTAAAAATTTATCATAATTCACCTACTTAGCCGTTCTTTTTCCTTGTAAAAGCCTTACATGTATTAATTTTGTTCCGCAAAAACTTTTTGCTGTATCCATTTTAATCGTATTCCGTTATCTTTTGTACTACATGAGAAAATTCGGAGCCGGTTGCAAAAAATTTACAGTGATCTCTCACTCATACGCTGTCTCGTTTATGCGCATTTTTCGCTAATGAGCTTTTTTTCCATCTTCCCTATCTTGGACATCGGAAAATGACAGTAATTGTCATTCAGTTATGCGCTGCATTAAGGAAGCACCTCTCACATGCGCGCTGCAAAAGAAGTGTTCTTAGCCGGAAAATTAGATTTTTCACTTAAGACAAGTGTTGCTTATGGCAAGATTTTTACTTTTTTATCAATATTCGATTTTAAATTATTTTGTGAGAGAGTAATAATATTGTTAAACCAAATTTGGGTGTGGAACCATTTTTATTTTCTTGGTTTTCACTAAAAGTAGGTTAAGTAATTAAGAAAAAGAAAAAAAAATCATTGCAATTTAAAATTTCCTTATTTACATCTTTCAGTGTATACACAGCACAGTGAAACCCCGATCTCTCGTTCCCGTATTGATCGTTTATTGAATAACGTTAAAGAAACCCGCATGTATCGTTTGTCAAAAAGTGACCTTCCTGCTTTCATCGTTGTTAAACTTTTCTCCTGACCAAAATGAAATTGAAGGTCAAGTGGATTCATATGGCATACTAACTAATTGCTTCTCTGTACAGGGTTTTTCTTAGAGAAAAAAAACTGGGTGAGAATATCTCCCCCTTTCCCCCAAAATGAGTGAGATTTTTATAAAATGGGTGAGAATTTTTTGCTAATAGATTTGGGTTGGGTAAATATCCAGTGGGTAAGGAATTTATAAATGGGTATTTATTCCTCTGTAAGGTAAATACCCAAAATCAAGGTATTTTATGATTTTTAGTTATTTTTATTGCGTGTAACTGGACTTCCAAGTCTAAATCAAGCGCAGGCACATGCAATAAAAATAACCCAGTTTAAGATCCCCCCAGGATCAGAATGTTCCCAGGAACCCCCAGACCCCTTCCTTTTTTTTTTTTTCATAGACTTTAGTTCTCGAGAATCCACTTTTGCACTCAGTGTTCTTTATTATTATTTTTTTTTCTTTGAGAAACCGATTTATAGGGTGTGCAAATTTCTCGCAGTAATAATTTTTTAATGCGAGAAAAAGAAAAAAATGCGAGATTCTCGGACTGTAGTGAAAACACTGTCTGTATGACTTCTTGGTTTGATGACGATCAGATACAGGCGCATAGCCAGGAAAATTTCTCGGGGGGGTGGGGGGGATATATCCTGATATCCCCCCCCCCTGGCTATGCCCCTGATCAGATAAACAGTGGTTGGGTGTTTAAGAGTATGTGTATAGTATAAAATTTAATGGGTACTTATGTATTATTTATTTAACTATTTTTTCGTCAAATGTGCTGCCAATCGTATTCCAAACCTTCTATAATTTCATGTGTCTGGCATTTGTCTTGTTGAAAAATTGCTCGTCTTGGTGGACTGCCGGGATAATACGCAAGTACCATTTAATGATTATACTTCCATTAATCAAGACATTGAGGCATGTGGTATCCTTAACATCGAAGAGATGTGTGATGATGAAAATAATTGTGAAGCAGAGGATAATATTCATACCTATTAGGCTGAGCCTACAGTAGTATGAAATTTGTCTGAAGAAATAATGGTATTTGAAACTGTATGAACTTTTTTATACAATTATAAAATCACAGAAAAGGTCCAGAAAAAGGTAAAATCATACAAGACGGTGCGCACCCCATGTAAGCATAATAACATCACCAAGCTCCAGCAGCTGTCGCCGTGTTTTGATAAAAAAACACTAATATCTACCACTAAAATTTTTACTAAGAAACATTTATTCTAAGTAAATGGCACAAAATAAGTCAAATCCACAACAAAACAATAGGAAAAATACACTTAAACAAGCACTTACCTCACTTTTCCCATTTCTTTTTTTCTTTGACGGGCCAGGAACTCCCCTTTCGTCATCATTGCTATCGCTTTCTGATAGCGTACTATATTCATCCTCCATTTCCTTCACTGCCGCTCACGGTTGATTTTTCCACTTTCACCTTCCCTCTCCCCTCCGGACCATCCTTCATACGCGGAGCATACAGTTTACAAATGTTCCTAATGAAGAGCTTCATAAGCTGTGCCTTTTTTCCCCTATGTAGTCTTCTCCACATATATTTGGCAAGGTACGAATCAAATTGACCAACCACCTTCCGAGTGCCTAGAAAAAACTGCTTGATAGTGTTCCATGTACCCTCTACCGAATTTGTATGCGCCCCAGTTTCCTTGTCCTTGTAGGTCACTGAATGGTTTACCGAAAAGTGTAGGAAACCTTTGTCGCCAAGGGTTTCATATGCTTTCCAGCAATTAGAGATCACTACAGAACCTGGAAGAATATGCCACTTTATCACTTCCAGCAACACATCCTTACTTCTACTTTCAAACACCTCAAAAAACATCTTGTACTCCCTCTTTCAACACCTCCAGACACCCACCTTCCTTTCACAGGCTTGCCCCTTTTATACTTCTGTCTTCCAAACTTACTCTCATCAATTTCAACTACCACACCATTTCCACCCACACTGACGCTATCAAATACAACACTATCCATACAAACCTCTTGGCGAAAACTCACCCAATCAGTCACAGTCTTGTTACTCGCAACCTTAATCCAACTAGCCCTCATTTGCTCAATCCATGTACACGTTATTAATAAAGCCTCAATGGGGATAATACCGTAAGCGGGTGACCATCGCCAAGCAAGATGCGTCGCCAACTTGGGACTTAGTAAACAGGATGGTAAACGTAGCGATTGTTTTGGAATTCTCTAGCAACCTGGTGGAGAAGTTGAGTTGTTGTATCTTGCTGTGTAGAAAGGAAATTCTGATTCGTTGATTTTTTTAACCGTAACCGAATGTATTTTGAGGAATTATTTGATTGGTTTAAGGAATGTAACTTTTAACCGGGATCTGAAGTTTCGGTTTTTGACTTACTGCGTCATTTTTATTAGTTTTTCTGTCGTATTTGTGTAGTTGTTCCGGGGCGTTGTTTATTAATTCTTTGTAAAGTGAAATTCGACAAAAAGTTTCAAAATGTTTGTTGGGAGATGTGAAGAATATATATAGCGTGTGTTGATCTACAGTTAATATGCATATTTGAATGTTCGAGGTGGATTCATTTTGGAATAATGTTACGTTTTTGTTTATGAATAAAATTTGAGGTATGTGGTTCTTTGATTTATTTAAATGTTTATTCCTTGCTTTACGGTACACGTGTGTACAGTTGAGTATATTTATGATCTTATGTTTCATATTTATGTAAGGTTTTTAATATGTTGTGTTATTTTTTGTGAATTGGGATGAAAAAGTAAAATTTTTAAGGTTTTAAGAGGGATGATTAATTTTAATTGTTATATGGTTTTCCCCCTGATTTGCAGAATTCTTGTACAATTTTTAGGTTTAATTTGAATTAATATGCAATGGTTTTTGAGTTGTGATCAGTTTTCATTCGATTCTGATTTATAGTGTAAATTTTGTGTGTTTTGAAGGTATTAAATTGCAAAAATCACTGGGAGGGGAAGGAGGTAGCCGGTTTATTATATTGGTTTTCTGTTATTTTATAAAGAGTGTTGTTAGCATTTTGTTAAAATATTTGCTGTATTTTTTAGTTGTTTGTGGGGGATTGTGTGTGTGTGGTTGTGTGTGGGGGGGAAGTAGTCGGTTTATTTGAGTGTTTGTCTATTAATTTTAAACTGCGATTTTAACGTTTTAAGGAAAATTTTGTTGTATAATTATGTGCAGAAACATATTTTGCATAATTTGAAGGTTACGGCTTATTTATTTTTTAACGTACCTATAGTCCAGAGCTAGTGCTTTGTTTATGTGAATTTTGTTCATAATTGTATTTGAAATATGTCTAAAAATGTTTTTATGTGTTTAAATAAGTGTATTGTAGTTTTGGGTTTATTTTGTTACTTATGTGTCAATGTATGTTTATGTGGGGGAAATTCGGTTACCGGGTGTCCTCGCCAAGCGCCGATGTGTCGCCAAGCTTGGAGTTTGGTCGAAAGTTTGTTTACTTTAGCCTTAGAGTGAGATGTCTGTTGTAACCTGTGTAGATTGAGTTGAGGTGTTGGATGATGCTGTAGTTTGATGAAAAAATGCTCGGTGGGTTCATTAAATGATACCAGGATGTTTGGGAAAAGGATTTTGTGATTGGTTAAGGCAATTTAACTGTAATCGGTAAACCGAGGTTTTAAAACAAGGAAATTTGAAATCGGTGAGTCAGTTCTTGTTTTGTGTTATTGGTGTTTGGTGTGTGGTTAGTATATGTTGGTTTTGTGGTTAGTTAGTAAAAGAAAGCGTTTTGGTGTTATGTTATTAGCTGTTGTGCGTTTTGGATATTTTTCAGGAGTTTCTTTAAAGGTAAGTGTTTTTTTTTAAAGAATTTTTGCAATTGCTTAAGGTTTTCAATGTGAATTGTAAATGTGTATAAGTAGGTTATTTAATCCACCGATGTTGTTTTGAGTTGAAAACGGGCCTGTGTTTGCCCAGTTTACATTAGCTGTATGAGTAGGTTGCTTAATTCACTGTTGTTCTTTTAGTTAAAAACGGTTTACTGGTTGTCTAGTTTACATAGCTGTACAACTAGGTTGGTGAATCCACTGAGGTTTTTTTAGTTAAAAACGGACCACTGGTTGCCGAGTTTACATAGCTGTACAACTAGGTTGCTGAATCCACTGAGGTTTTTTTAGTTAAAAACAGTCCACTGGTTGCATAGTTTACATAGCTGTACAACTAAGTTGCTGAATCCACTGAGGTTTTTTTAGTTAAAAACGGTCCACTGGTTGCATAGTTTACATAGCTGTACAACTAGATTGCTTAATATTCTGAAATTTTTTTAGTTAAAAGTGGTTTACTGTTTGCTCATTTTTAATTGCCTGTTACTGAATTTTCTGACAATTTTTAGTGTTAAGTATGGATGGTGTATTTTGTTTTATTGTTTTTTTTTAAGTGGAATATCTGTGGAATTTTAATGTGTTAAAGTAATTTGTATTTCCTGACAGTGCTCAACATGTTGTATTATTTTATCGTATTCTAAAATGGTGTTTCACACGTGAAAAATTTGGCGACCAAAAAAAAAAAAGCGCCAAGTAGCGGGTGTTGGCGAGAAAAAAAAGTCGCCAAAAATAGGCGACACCCGGTAACTGAATTACTCCCGTTTATGTTTTAATTGGCGCGAAAAAAAAGTCGCCAAGGTTAGATGTTGGCGACAAAAAAAAAGTCGCCAGCTCAACCGACACCAGCTTACGGTATTATTCCCGCCTCAATCATACTCAATTTCGATCTCTCAAACCATGTACCCCCTCTCAAACTTCTTTTTAAATGATGCCCATTCTTACCTCCCTTTCTACAAACCCATACATACATAACCATCCTTACTATCTTTAATTTTACTCAACTTCATATTCGAACCACGTACACAGCATACATACACACTGGCTATTAAGCCTACACCCATACACCATTCAATAACCACTTTCGCTCCGTTTCCTTTCAAAACATAAAAAAATTCCATATTCCACACATCCATACTGATGATGAAATTCCCCAAGATGCTCACTAATCTACAATAAAGAGTCCATAAAATGGAATCAAAACCACAAGGAAAATCAAACACAAACTTAATCCACTCTATCAGCAGCCACAAGCACCAAACAAGAATTGTCATTCAATTAGCTCTTAATAAAAATACCATACTTCAAACACCCCGCATTTCTTTATGGTTACCAGTCTAAACAATCACCAGCAGGGTACTTCACTCCAGCTGAGCATCGCCCATGATGGCACTAGAACCAACGCCAAATCAAGCATGTAAACAAGCATCAAAATGTAACTCATTTGATGAAAAATTAGTTTGCCAATAAAAGTAGAACTACTTTCAGTGGGATTTTTTATGTAGGACAAGTTGTTTTGAATGGCTACTTGTAAGGCAAAACAGTATCTCAAGGTGAGGCAAAATTGAGTACTAGAAAATTGGTGCAAAGACCTTGTCTGGGACTGTGACATAGAAAATAGGGCAAAAATGTTGGATGTCAGACAGTTAAAAGGCTAAAAGATGTTGCATCACTACTTTACCATTGGACGACACATCCTCAGACAGTGATTCAAAAGATGTAGATGTTACATACTTCTACTGTAGCGATGTATATGCAACGCAATATCAGCACAAGGAAAAAGGTGAGTCAAGTGCAGTGCATGAAACAAACAGGCTCATGACTTGTGCGCTAGTGTTAATGATGATGACAAGTTTACATGTGAACTCTGTACCCCATTTTGCCCTATCCCATAGGCAGTGATTGTGATAACGCCTCTAGATGTGTATTTCACGCTTTAGAAATTCAAAATATGCCTTAAAAATTTTGGAATGTGTATTTTTATGCATTGCTTTTCCATATAAAATTAGGTATATTTTGATAAATAATGATTTGCTGATTTTAAATTTAAAAAATCCAATTATTGATTGTTGTATTGATTGTTATAAATAAAACTCAATACTGTAATCACAAATTTATTAAAATTGACTATATACAGCAGTGTGTACAAGCATGCCGTTCTGGCCTCAGATTCATCGTATTTATACCAGTGATGTCGCTAGACTTTGGAAGAGACGGGTCCTTGGGACCCAGGACTCCAAAATTTACGGGTCCTTTTTTCCAAAAAGTGGGTCCTTATCTATATAAAAGCATTTGGTTAATTTCACGACTGATGTTATCATGTCTCACCCATTTTGGTGTGCTGATGCGTATGAATATCTTACTTATAAATAACCTAAAACTTATATTTCAAAAAATAAATAAATAAAATGAATTATAATTAATCAAGAAAAATTTGTTGTGACATGCATGTCATTTACTTTGCCTTCACGGCAAAGCCTTCCTGATGATGCCCTGAATCCTAATAATAAAATCCCCTTTTGTATGTACAGTAAAAACCGGGAGAAAGGCTGCATCGGTAGAAATGTTTAAGAAAGTAAAATGTACTCGCAGAACAGCCGCAACATCTTAAATTATTAAAACTACAGTAAAATACCGTTCAAGCGCCCCTCCATCTTATATTAATTAAAAAAAATAATTACTATGTATTAATAAATTTATCACAAGGAAAATCGGAATATATTTGAGGAAGGAAAGGATATACAACAGTAAAATATGGAACAACCCCCTTTTCTCTTCTAGGTTGCTTAAAATATTTACCGCTTCTATAGCTTATAGATTTCATTTCTAAATAATAATTGTCAGCTTTAATATAAAACAAATCATTGTTTACATTTACACAAGCAAATATTAAAAATAAATAATGAAAATATTCAATTCCGATAGTCCATCATCTCTAATGGAACAACCTCTAACATGAAAACGGAAGTGTGGGGGAGGGAGAAAGGAGAAGAATGTCAAAGTAATCCCCTTTTTTCTTTAGCTTAACCACGTGTGCGCACAGCACGATATATATCCTGGGTAAAAGCAGAGTATAGGGGAAAACTTGCAATGCATCATGGGAAAGCGAACACTCCTATGCCTCCTTTCGACTAGGGATCTTTCTACCCTGCATTTTTCCCCCCATGTAGGAGAAGCGTTACTCCACATTTGTGTGCATGTAAACGGGCCCACAAAGCCGTTCACGATGTCAATCTCCCCAAGTAAAACACGAGCAGTTTGTATTTTACTAGAGATTTACCCAAAATTGGCAGTCTGAACGCACCCTCTCTCACCTTTTTTTTTTTTTCAAAATTTTGCATGATGGAAAATTACGCGTCCCGGGGGACGCGTTGTAACTTCTCTTTTGCATCCCATCATCGATTTTTTGCGTATTTGACGTGTTATAGCGCGTAAGCGGCATCACTGTATTCATTCTGCTAAGTTACGGTTACGGTTTATTCGATTACGATACAGAACTCAAGCACATCGAGTATTTAATCATATGTTACATCTCCCCCTTTTTAAAAAGATTTAAAAATATCCACTGCAAAAGCTTCACATCAAAATAAAAATGTTCTTCAAATCTAATATAGTTCATAGTCCTTGTATCTCGCCGGAAATTTGACAGTGCGCCTTGGTCTTTCCAGTAACACCTGCTCAAAAGACGTTGAAAGCAAACTACCCGCAGAAGCTGTTTCAGTTCTCAATACAGTTGGTTCCCTCTCACGGGGGGCGGGGACGGCGAAACCAGTGCTTCCTGTTACGGGACTGAAGAATCACCAGATGAAGTCAATGTCGAAGCCACTTGTGGAGGCAAAGAATCCGTGGCTGGACTGCTCAGGTTACGGGCTGGATGAAGATGAACTCTTTCTTCTCAGAATTCTTGTCGGAGTCTGTATCAGATAAGATCGAGGTGCATCATGTCTCTGCAACACTTCTCCTGGAATCCACCTTTGATGTCCCATCTGTAAATAAACTTGATCGCCTTTCTGCAAAGGAGATAAATCATTAGTTTGCCTGTTATAATACTTTTTACTTCGCTCCTTATTATCACGTAATTGCCTAACTGTAGCTTTAGAAGGGAACTTTGGGTTCTAGTGTTGACTCTAGAAAAAAAGGGCCGCCGGGGGGGAAATTTTCAAAAGGGGCACCCTGTTCTCAAAAAGGGCACTTTGGGGTTCCACGAGAATGTACAGGTAGATAGCATATAGAAACTGGTTTGAAACGATCTGATCCCCGAAACTTTAACATGTAGAGTTATAATATGTGTTTTGACTTACAATGCATAGTAAGATTTTTTCCAATTTGTCTTAGTTTCCCCCCCCCCCCCTTCTTTTGGAGAAAACATCCAGTAGAAGTAAGTGTAAGCAAAATAGGAAAAATAATTTGTTGATAATATTTTGGTCTAAACATGACATAAATATGTGAATTAAATCTATGATTTGTTAGGCAGTAGGGGAAGGCAGAGGGACTGTTAATTTTTGTTCCTCCATTTTATCGCACTATCACTACTGGACCACAATGACTGGATCTCATTCATATATATTTCACCTATATTGGTACAAACTTTTAAACAGAAAAGGACTGTCAGTGTAAGTGGATTAGGATAGATGCGTTTAGCATGTAATTAAAAATAATAAAATTTCTGCAATGCAGGATGTATAAAATTTAATTATATAAATCAGAATTTTATTTAAATTCTTTTGTTTGCAATAATTATTGAATGAGTACCAAGTAAAGATTTTCAAAGTTACCCTTATTACTATTAGACATTATTAAAATTGCATCAAACAATTTAACTCATCCATCAATTGATAACTACAGAAATTGGGGAAATTTAATTCAGAATACAGAAGATTTCTGGAAAAAATGACATAGTCATGCAAATTTTGTAATACATCCTATGGTTGGAATGTACAACACCATATCAAATCAAATCACTGAAATATATTTGTTATTCCTCTTTCACTTCTAATTTAATGCTTGCTCATTCATGAAAAGTGAATATAAGTTTTTTAAAAAGTACTATTTCTTTAAAATAAATAAAAATAATTACTACATGTAAGTTTTTTAGCAGGTATAAAATTAATATATTTTTTTTTAACTCACAGAATTGTCCAAAAGTATGAAATAAAGTTTAAAATATTTTCAATAATTTATTTTTCATAAAGCTTTATTTTTAATTTCTTGTAACATACTTAAAAACGTCTCTTTAAAAACACTAAATTTTCTTTCTTAACCCTTGCTTTAATCTTTTTAAAATAAAAAAAGTACTAATCAATATTTATTTTAACTAACAAATGTTTTTAATCAGCTTAATATAATTAAAATAATCAACATCCTGGTGCCAAAAGTACTTAAACAAATTATCTATTAATAAACCTTCCAGAATTCTTTTTCTTTTTTTAAACTGAAAATAAGCTTAAATTGATGACAGTTTGTTTTATGAATAACCTAGCTGTTAACTTATGACACAATTTGTTTTCTGAAGACATCCTTTCCCAGAACTAGCTTTCTTTTGCTTTTAATATTTTTTTTTCCTTTCTTCATTCATTAAAATGTTGAGAATTTTAAAATCAGAAGCTGTATAATATGAATATTTAGAATACCAAATCTTGTCAATAGTCTGATTTACTAAATTCTGCATTTACTCCACTTTTATGCAATTAAAACTGTGGCGTAATAAGAGGGGGGGGGGATCCGCCCCGGCAGCAAAAAAAAAAAAAAAAAACATAGAAATAATAAAGTGGAAAACTAAAGGACCGAAATGGGGGGCAGAATGCTGAAACTTAAAAGAATGGGGCGGCAAACTGAAGGACCGCACCGGGCGCCAATAACCCTAGCGCTACATTGCTAAAGCAAAAGATAATTATTATGCTCTGATTTTGGCAAAAGCATAATGTGTTTCAATTGCTGTATTCACAAAACGTCGCAAATCCCTCGATTTTCAGATTGATTTGAGTAGATAAAGCCATGACTGAACATGGTACACAGCTGAAGTGTTGAAGTTCACACGTTCGGCGGGCCCCGCCTGCGCGATTGTCGGTCTAGAGTTTTGGTCGGTTTCATCCAGATGTACGCGTCAATACACTACATTAGAACTCCTTAAAAAGTCACCCAACCAAGGCACCCCCTTAGAAGATATTCCTTGTCTAGGCTTGCCATAACAAACAAGCAAATCCCGCGGAATTTTCGAATCGCAAAACGTCGTTTTGCTAAGGCATTTTTTCTTTATCATCTGTAATTATATATGATTAGTAAATAACTGTTATACATTACGAATAATATGTACTAAGAAAGCAGATTAAAAGGAGGAAATCGATTAGGGGGGGGGACGGGGGACGGACTTGCTAGTGTTGCAAAACTATTAAAGACATGGAGAAGAGCAATAATTATATACAGCTGGCGACGAACTCTGGTTTAATGATTGTTTGATAATTCGCAACTACATTTTTATCAAACGTAGCCACCGATATTTGAGGATTGACAGATGGAATCAGAAATTTTTAGAAAACTTGAGAAAATTTTGAATTTCCCAACCTTATTTTCTTCCCCTAACTCCTAAGTGAAATGCCGATCGGGCTTCTTCTCGCTTGAGTCAGCAAAAACAAAACATATAAGAGGGGCCTTTTTGGGTTACTCGGCTGTTCGGCTTGCGCAAATGAAAACAAAGAAAAGGGCAGTAGCTGTATTTCGATCTGAAAGAATAGAATATTTGAAAAAAGCATTTTAATAAATTACATTTGTGGGAAAGATCGGATTTCATAGACGGTTTTTGTGAAAGGGCCGTTTTCAATCGAACCTATTTTTATGATGTATGCATAGTCAGATAAAAGAAAAAACTATCTGCGCACATAATCCGAAACTATCTGCAAACTCATAAAGTTCTTGATAACTAAATACATGGTGCGTATATGAACATGCGTATATGCATATGCCCACACATCTGTGCAATTCGCTTGGACTAAAAAAGTGACTTAAAAAAGATATTTCTTTTATGTAAATATCCATTAAAAAACAAACTTGGAATTAAAGGAAAACTATCTGCAAGACCTTTGAATGTATCTGCGCCCGGCGTGCGTGCATGCGTCTATATTATCTGACTATGGATGTATGATTGTGATGTTATGATTATTGTACTCCATCGTAACCGTTTTAATTAACGTATTATCGTGATGGGCCGCAAATGGTATGTAGGAAATAAAAAGTGCTGGTTGTTGACTAATAATAATAAAAATGTAAAAGCAGGAGGGCGCAGAAAGAAGAGAAATAGGGCCGCCCGGCGCTAAAAAGACGACAAAAGGGCCGCCGGGCGCTAAAAAGATAACAAAAAGGCCGCCGGGCGCTGCGCCCTGCCAAATTAATCTAGAGTCAACACTAGGTTCAAAGACTAGATTTAACAAAGTTCTCAGTCCCGCCCCATCAACATCTCAGCAGGTGAGGGTAAATTATCTTTAGGGGTATTCTTATATTCCAACAGTGCAAGGTTACAGTCCGTTTTGGTAATTTTAGCTTTAAGCAAGATTAGTTTAATAGATCCAACTGCTTTCTCGACCATCCTATTGGACCTGGGATAATATGGTGATGAAGTTACATGAACAAAATCATATTCGAAAGCAAATCTAGAAAACAATTCAGTGTTAAATGGTGGGTCATTATCTGTATGCAATTTCCTTGGTATGCCATGTGTACGGAAGATTTGCTTAAGAGCACTGATAACGTTCTCAGATGTTATGGATGTCAATATTTTAACTTCAATAAATTTTGAATGGTAATCAACTATTAAAATATACTGTTCACCATTACTGTAAAAAAAGTCGATTCCCAGTTCTTCCCACGGGTATAGGATATGACATAAGTTCTTGTTCAACATTAGCTCTCTGGGTAGAGTGGCAAGTAACACAAGATAAAACATAATTTTTTATATCTGTTGTCATACCAGGCCAATAAACTGCTTTTTTAGCTTTATTAATGCACGAATTAACGCCCTGATGAGCTATGTGAATTTTTTGAAGCATTTCAGTTTTCAAAGCTTCAGGTACTACTAATTTATTTCCAACAAACAAAAGATCCTTATGTTCATTTAATTCGGTTTGCTTATCCCAATACGGCCTTAGAGCATTGGATATTGAGCTGTACTGTTTAGGACAACCTTCCTTGGTAAATTTTTTCAATTCCTGCATTATCGGATTGCTAAGAAGTGCCTGTTTAATCGAATTTGTTTTATCATCACTTGTCGTTAATATTGTATAAACTGTAGCAGCATCCCCCTCTAAAAATGGTCCCTGAAATTCCTCTAAAGAAGGGTTACGAGACAGTGCATCGGCAATGTACAATTTCTTCCCCGGCACATGAACCCGATCAAACTGATATTTAAACAATTCAAGAGCCATTCGTTGCAATCGAGGAGATGGTTTCTCTATGGGTTTTTGCAACAACCCTAAAAGAGGTTTATGATCAGTCTCTAGCAAAAACTTTTTCCCATAAATGTAATAATGAAACTTCCTACAACCATTCATAATGGCCAAAAGTTCCATTTCAATTTGACTATACCTTTGTTGAGTATCATTTAAAGCTGAAGAAGAATAAGCTATTGGATGATTATCTTGTAACAAAACCGCTCCCAAGCTGTACTGGCTGCTATCAACAGAAATTACAGACTTTTTATTAGGATCGAAAAAGGAAAGTACCGGAGCATTAGTAATACATTCTTTGAGTTCAAGCCTTAGCCTCATTTTCAGACCATACAAATTCACTCCTCGTACTAAGCAATTGCGTCAAAGTTCTGGTTTTATCAGATAAATTCGGAACAAATTTGGATAGATATGTTATCATACCAAGAAATCTCTGCAATTCAACCTTATAAGTGGGGACTCTATCGTCCAAGATTGCTTTAACTTTATCCTCCGACACACTAATACCCTCACTTGACAAGTTATAGCCCAAATAGTTTACCGAAGAGACTTTAATTTTGCTTTTAGTTTTAGACAATTTTAAATCACACTTTCTGGCTCTATCTAAAACTTCTTTAAATTTTCTATTATGTTCCTCCTCTGTCTTGCCGTATATCAAAATGTCATCAATATAAATTAAAATATTACTCACCCCCAAAAAGACATCCTCGATAGTCCTCTGGTACATCTCAGGAGAGGAAGCCAGTCCATATTGTAATCTTGCAAACCTGAACCTTCCAAAGGAAGTAGCAATAGTACATAACTTTTTAGATTCTTCAGACAATGGAATTTGTAAAAATGCATTCGATGCATCCAATACAGAAAAACACCGGGCACCCTCAATCTCTGAAAATAAGGCACTTTGATTCGGAATGGGATGGTGTTCCCTCTTGACGTATTTATTAAGAGTTCTTGGATCCATACATATTCTTACTTCTCCATTGGGCTTTTGCACTATAACTATGGGATGAACCCATTCAGTGGGTTCACTCACCTTTTCAAGAACCCCCAACTTCACCATTCTATCCAACTCCGCCTTGACTTTATCTTTTATAGCATGCGGTATAACACGAGGAGCAGCAATCTTAGGCAGTGCATGATCAGATAGTTTTATATCATAAGTATAAGGCAACTTACCTAAATTCCCCTCAAAAATATTAGCAGAGTCCACCATATCAATTTGCCCTTTATTATCACGCTTTATAATTTCCAATTTTTCAGAAGCGGCCAATCCCAGCAAAGCACTTGAATGTTGGTTAACTACAAAAAACTGCAAAAGTTCTCTCCTCCCTCCAAATTTGCAATTCAATTCGCACATTCCAACTACCCTTAAATGATGACCTGTATACGATCTCAAGATCTCTTCTGTTTTACACAACATGGTATCACCTTTAACTGCATTATACTTATCAAGTGGTAAAATATTATCTTGTGCACATGAATCTATTTTAAACAATATTTTTTTCCCATTAACTCCAATCCATTCCGTCCTAATGTCCAGAACCACAGAATCAAAATTTAATAACTCTGGAGCAGCATCCTCAATCCCGACATTTTCATCGCCTACCTCATTTACGGCTCTATTTTTGCAAGCACCTGAAAAATGATTTAGTTTTTTGCATCTAAAACACTTTTTACCAAACGCGTGCCGAGACAAATATCTTCCACAAACCTTTTTCACAGGTTTCTCATCATAACTTTTAGTTCTACCTATTGTATTCTGCCCGTCCCCCTCTCTCTGAGACCGAAAAAGCCCCTGCCGCTTGGAACTTGATAATTTATCAATATTGGTATTGGTATTTTCATTCATTAATTTAATTTCTCTATCGCTCTCTCCTTTGCCTTACAATAATCAACTGCTTGATCCAAACTCAAATCAGCTTCAATCAACAGCTTTTCTTTTATACTTGAATCTTTAACTCCTATTATAAGTAAATCCCGTACTAAAGACTACTCCTGTGCACCAAAATCAGTCTTTTGCTAAAACTTTCAAATTAGTAACAAATTCATCAACAGTTTCCATTTCTTTTTAAATACAATTAAAAAATCGATACCTTGCAAAAACTGTGTTCTTCCTAGGTACAAAATGCTCAGTAAACTTTTGTATTACCACAGAGTAATTCACCCTCTCCTCATTTGTCAATTCGAAACTATTATATAGACATTGAGGACCCATTGAATTCAATAGCAGTGCAATCTTAATATTATCAGATTTAGCAATCTTCTCGGACGCTACCAAGTATATCTCAAAAGACTGTTTAAATTTATTCCAATTAGCAGCGAGATTTCCAGTCATTTCAAAAGTAAATGGCAGTTTTGCCGAAGCTATTTACATATACCGAAAACAAACCGCTTACCAAATATAATCCAGCAAGCTTCCCTCAGGACTCTGCCGTACTCACTTCCATAAGAATGTTTTCCAACACCAAGTCTACTTTCCCACCATGTTATAAATAAAACTCAATACTGTAATCACAAATTTATTAAAATTGACTATAGTGTGTACAAGCATGCCGTTCTGGCCTCAGATTCATCGTATTTATACATTCTGCTAAGTTACGGTTATGGTTCATTCGATTACAATACAGAACTCAAGCACATCAAGTATTTAATCATATATGTTACACACTAGTTATTGTTGAACTGACATTTATGTACCTAGACGTATAATCAGTTATTATTTGTGTGTCAAATGCAATTTAATTATGTATTTGAATATTTAGTACAATTGTTCGTTGCTTTAATTACTCCTATGAAAAAGAAAATACGCTTTCTAAAAAGGTTAAGGAGTATTTTTACTCTTCTGAAAAAATCCTAGATCGATCACTGGCCATAGGACAAAATGGCGTAGTTTGCAGGTTTGGGTGTATTGAGATACAAATCCCAAAATATGCAGCATATTTCAAATTTCAGTACTACAGAATAACATCCAAGATTGTAAAACCAGTGATGTCGCTAGACTTTGGAAGAGGCGGGTCCTTGGGACCCAGGACTCCAAAATTTACGGGTCCTTTTTTCCAAAAAGTGGGTCCTTATTGATATAAAAGCATTTGGTTAATTTCACGACTGATGTTATCATGTCTCACCCATTTTGGTGTGCTGATGCGTATAAATATCTTATTGATAAAAAACCTAAAACTTATATTTCAAAAAATAAATAAATAAAATGAATTATAATTAATCAAAAAAAATTTTTTGTGACATGCATGTCATTTACTTTGCCTTCACGGCAAAGCCTTTCTAATGACGCCCTGAATCCTAATAATAAAATCCCCTTTTGTATGTACAGTAAAAACTGGGAGAAAGGCTGCATCGGTAGAAATGTTTAAGAAAGTAAAATGTACTCGCAGAACAGCCGCAACATCTTAAATAATTAAAACTACAATAAAATACCGTTCAAGCACCCCTCCATCTTATATTAATTTAAAAAAAATAATTACTATGTATTAATAAATTTATCACAAGAAAAATCGGAATATATTTGAGGAAGGAAAGGATATACAACAGTAAAATATGGAACACCCCCACCCCCTTTTCTCTTCTAGATTGTTTAAAATATTTACCGCTTCTATAGCTTATAGATTTCATTTCTAAATAATAATTGTCAGATTTAATATAAAACAAATCATTGTTTACATTTACACAAGCGAATATTAAAAATAAATAATGAAAAAACTTTATTCAATTCCGATAGTCCACCATCTCTAACGAAACAACCTCTAACATGAAAACGGAAGTGTGAGAAAGGGAGTGTGGGAGGGAGAAAGGAGAAGAACTTCAAAGTAATCCCCTTTTCTCTTCAGCTTAACCACGTGTGCGCACAGCCAATACCATCTCTAAGGGAACCTTTTTAGATGGTGTTGGCCCCCTTTATAGATGGTGTTGGCACAGCACGATATATATCCCGGGTAAAAGCAGAATATAGGGGAAAACTCGCAATGCATCATGGGAAAGCGAACACTCCTTATGCCTCCTTTCGACTAGGGATCTTTCTACCCTGCATTTTCCCCCCCATGTAGGGGAAGCGTTACTCCGCATTTGTGTGCATGTAAACGGGCCTACAAAGCCGTTCACGATGTCAATCTCCCCGAGTAAAACACGAGCAGTTTGTGTTTTACTAGAGATTCACCCAAAATTGGCAGTCTGAACGCACCCTCACTTACCTTTTTTTTTTTTTTTCAAAATTTTGCATGATGGAAATTACGCGTCCCGGGGGACGCGTTGTAACTTTTCTTTTGTGTTCCATCATCGATTTTTTGCGTATTTGACACGTTATAGCACGTAAGCGGCATCACTGAAAACTGAAATAAATATTATTTATTTATTTCTATTAGTCAGAGTTATTGGCCAAAAAAACCTTAAGTACTCCATTTTGCCCACCCTTCCCCTATATATATATATATATATATATATATATATATATATATATATATATATTGAAATGTGTGTGCGGTGGCGCCTGATGATAGAGCACACCATTTCAATATTAATTCCATATTCGGACTTTTTCTGATTACATGTGATTAGGCTTAAAAGCTCACCAGTTCTAATTTGGCGCTTTATATTCAATTTTTCCACTCTTTCATTGCCTTAAAAGGCTATATTTAAACACTTATCCGGAATAAGCTCGTTAATTGGCACCATGTGCTATCTACTTTTTTATTTTTTATATTTTTTTCACCTTTTCATTGGATTATCTTGGGATTTCACTTTACGTAAGTAAGCTATTATATATTATATATATATATATATATACATACATGTATATATATAGACATGTATATATATTACTGTATTAAATTACTATTTTAAAACCTTTTTTTTTTACCCAAGGACTCTAAGTAAAAGTGAAACTAAGAGTAAAGGAGGAGATTCTAAGAGAACAAAATCTCGAAGAAGCAGTGTCTCATCATCATCTAGTAGTAGCAGCAGTAGTTCCAAGTAAGAGTTTAACTCTTCTTTTTGTGCTACAATTTTTTTTTTCTTTCTCTCCCTCTCTTTCGATTGAAGTAAAACTCAAATGATATGTACAGCTTGAGTACATTTTGGTCAATACATTCCTTTTTTACTGTTTTAGTACTCACAACAAAGATGCTGAAGCAAAGACTGCTACTAAGTAAGTTGTAGTATAGAAAAACGTTTATATGAATGCTTGATGTGAATGAGTCTGCTGAAAGCATCGTTAAAATAATCAGATGAGATGATTGTAGGACCCAAATGTCTTGATTTTTTAGAATTTCTTTTGGTCATACTTACTGTACAAAAGTAATTATTTGTGTTTTATGACGTTTTCATTATTTATTCATTTGGCTTAAGATTTTAAAAGTAGCTTAGCTGTACATTTTTGTATGTAAGGCGCATGTAAGATATATGTTTTGTTTTTTCTCTTTTGCTTGAAAGCATTATAATTAGATTTTGAATTGTTACCTTTAAATTATGTAATATTTTTCTGTGACTAAACAAATGTTAAACTACAAGCAAGTTTAATTTTTGAAATTAAAGGGAAATATCTTTCCTATCGGTAATTCCAAATGATGGCATCAGATTTTTAACCTGAAATCACTAGACTTCACTGATAGACTAGACTTCAAGATAGTTGTAAGTTGCTTGACATACTTCATAATTACGTTTTCCAGCAAGTAAATAATATTTCTTCTTCTTTTTTTTTTTTTTTAAAAAAGATTGTCAACAGCTATATAAATCTATAAATCTTTGAAAGATAAAGTACAGCAAGGAATAATTGTTAATGCATAAACTGTGAATTTAAAATTTTATGTGGCATGATTGTTAAAGGCTACAATTAAGATATCAGATATTATTACAGCTAGTTGGTTGTGTATCACCCCCCCCCCCTACTTTAATAAAGTAAGGAAATTTATCAGCACATAAGAAATATCAAAGGTGTACATATTGTCCATTAGTCGAATGATTTTTTTTTCAATAACTAATTTTGAAAGATAATTATGTAATTCTTAACGGAAAGTTGATTCATCAGTGACAGTGCTATACTGTTATCTGCATCAGAACAGGCACTAATTTTATGGAAATGATTCCAAAAATATTTCTAATTTTTGAATTAAATCATTTGGGATTAATAAAAAAAAAAACAAATAATAATACCTGAATAGTGTACCAATAACAGTAAAATGGAAAAATTGGAAAGCATACACTGCTGCCAGTTATATGTTTGAAATTTTAGCTGGATATTCGATATTCAGGCAAATTGATGTCCATTGCATCATGAATTTCTCATGCGCATTCAGTTACAAATACTGACGTTTATTTGTCCAGAAACTTTTGTCATAACAATTCTTGACAGTACATTTCTTCCCTCATAGTGGGTATAAAATAGGGTGCATGAAAAAAATTAAGTTGTTAGAGATGAAAACATATGTTTGGTATCAAAAGAAATAACCAAAGCTAGGATTCCATTACCTGTAAATTTTATGCTATTGACAAGACTCCCAATTGACATAACCAAAGCTAGGATTCCATTACCTGTAAATTTTATGTTATTGATAAGAGTTCCAATTGACATTTCCTTCTTTACAGCATCCTTTGACACCAAACGTTTTTTGTATACTTACCTAGTCTTTCAGTATAAATATCTAATTTAAAAAACTGGCATATCTGGAGTGCAGCTACGAACTACAAACAGCTTATTAGCAAATTCATTTGAAGAAAATACAGTTTAATTTGACTCATACCGTTTTTTTTTTTTTACACATCTGTTTGCTGAGTTTTCAAAGTCACACATAGTGGTAAAATGTAAAATAATTTCAACAGAACTATTAATCAGAGGGTGCATTTGTGGAACAAAACTGTTTTATGCCCCCTTGCTAACCTATGCTCTGCACTGCTTATCTTGTAACCTTGCATGTGAAGGGGATGTTATATACACCAATGGGAAATCCCTTAACTGTACATTTATTATTAATTTTGTGTAAAAAGTTATTGACTTATTGTTTTAGGCGCTCTGCTTCATCATCCTCATCGTCTAGTTCTTCATCTTCAAGCTCTGAGGCTCGATCTCGGTCCAGGTCCACTTCATCATCTTCAGCATCTTCCTCATCTTCCTCCAGGTCATCAGGCTCTCGACGGCAGAGTGGACGTGGGAAAAGGAATTTAGCTAGGTAACTCTCAGGACTCAAAGTCCTGTTTTTTTTTTTTCTTTTAATCTGAACATTTTTTAAAAAGATACTGAAAAGTGTAGTTATACTCTACACAAACTCTCTATTGTAGTTGACAGTTTTTTTTTTGGAAAGGGAGAAAGATATTAAAGGGATGGCACATAAAGGACAATGAACAACAGGTCATTGATAAAGGAAAGGTCAAGTCCGAAGAAAGGGGCATGATAGCTCTGTCACTATATACATACTTCACATAACTGAAAAATGATCAGCCATAGAATTTTAAAATTTTGTATTTAGGCCTTGTATGTAACATTTAGTTGTAGCTGTATTATTGTCTTTTTAAATGCAATTGACTGGGAAATTTATTTACAGTATCATCTAAAATCTCATTATGTCAAAGTCTATAAACGGCTATTGTTTAAGCCATGCCCAAAATTTTGCCAAGATTGGCAATATTGTCCATATTTGATAAGAAACCATCAAACCTTAATGCTATTGAAGTATAGTATCTCACTTTCAAATAAAATAAACCAGTGTTGTCAGAAAAATTAATTTTGGTCAGAAAAATAACAGGATGATCAGAGAAAATCCAAGGGTAACATGTTCATCAGCATATCTAAGTTGACTTTAGCCTTCCTAAGACTCTATGCTCTTATTTTTGAAATAGAAAACCCCATACATTTTTTATCAGGTTGAGGTCTGACGAGTTGCCAAGCCAGTCCGAAAGGTTTATTTTTTATCTTTTACGGATCTGTTTTTTTTTTTTAAGGCATGTATGTTGCTGAATCCTGCATAAGACATAATTACATTCTGAAAGCTATAATTCCTTTATCTGCAGAAGCAGTCAAGCATACAAAACTCTCAGACACTGGCATTAACACATAGTGCTTTCAAAGGAATGTAGTCGACCCATCCCCCTTTGATCTAATTACACCCGATATCATAATGGACAGAGGATGTTTCATTTTTTCAGCTATGCAGCTATCATCATATTTTTCATGAGGCCGGCCATGAACGAATTGAGAATTGTTCTGAAGTATCCGAATAGATGAGTTGTCAGGAAAACAAATCTAAAATATCAATAATATTATGTTAGGTAAAGAATTTTCTATCATAATTGAGAAAAATCATTTCATATAACAGCCATAGGCGTAACTTGGGCTTCGAAACTGGGGGGGCAAATGTCATTCTAAATGAAAGTCTATATATGCGTGCCCGTACACATACACACATATATATAATGATTATATGTATATATCCATATATAAATATAGTATATCAGAGCCGGTCCAAGGCGCGTACGGGGCCCCAGGCGAAGGCAAGCGCGGGGCCTCTTTTCTATCATGTCTTATGTAAGTTACTATTAGCACTGCTAGTACATATTAGCATCATTTCTCAGCTTTTTTTGGGATATATCACAACCATCTACCATGCTCGGTCTAATGGGATAGCAAAAAAATGTCCCTGGAGCGGGGCCTCAGGCGATCGCCTACATTCGCAGCCCCCTTGGTCCGGCCCCATACACACATATATATATATATATACTCATTATAAAAGATGTCTGTGTGTGTGTGTCGGCAGCGTTACGGACAAAGGGCTGCACCTAGAAACACCAAATTTGGTACTCAGGAAGTTCTATACATGAAGTTGTGCACCTCGAAGCGATTTTTACAAAATTCCACTTAGAATTTTTTTATTTTATGTTTTATGTGATTTTCGGCATTTTTTCTCACCTAATTCGTAATAACGGCAGAAATTACGCTCGCAGCAAAACGGCATTTGTATCATCGGATAGAGGAGAAAATTTTCTTTTAAAAACAGTTTGTTCTAAATACGTAACATGATTTACCGATTTGTAGGATTTTTTTTACTAAGCATGTGTTTTGGCTAATTTTTTCGTAAAATAATTTTAAAACTGTCGCATCTTGAATTCTATACGTCATAACTTTTTGATACTTTGACAAATCGTGAAACATTATTTTCTCCCTCTTTGAAAATGAAAACGAAAAAATTATGTAAATTTTTACGAATTTGAATGCAACCTAAGATTTAAAATTTAATAGCATCAACGCGGAGAGCTTACGCCATTGCATTGCAATCATGGCACAAGAATTTATGTTGGGTTGTTGCCACAAAAAGGATTAGAAAAAAGGTTTTTCCACCTATCCATAGAAATTTTTAATGGGGCACCGTCCGTATTTTCAATTTGCAAGTGAGGATCGATGACGTCAGTTGCTTTAAGATACGTAAAAATTACGCCACAATTTTAACTCATTTATTCCAGCTCTTTTTTTCAACACAGGGAGACGATATTTTGATTAAAATTTACTGTAGAAATAAACTAAGAAATTCAAGATTATTATTATTAGAAGTGGTATTTTAATCAGTTGCTTATTTAAAAATTGAAATTTCTTAACACAGCTGAAAATGTTCATTTTAAAAATTACAAAGTTCGTTTTAAAGCGCGATATATTAAAATTTTCTATTTACTTTTTTTTATTTTTGGCATTTAATTATGGGGCGGGCGTTGCCTAACATATCATGCATGCTGCGAGTATAGCTTTATTTTAACATTGAATTACGTTCCTCCATAGTGGTCCTACATAAAGCAAAGTTTTATGACACCGTTTGAAAACTACTATGCAAAATATCGAAATTATCTCCCTCAGCCAACCGAGGTATCCTTTACGGCAGTTAAACAGTGACATCATAAATTTTAAAAAAATGCGTGAAATTTGTAAGCTCTGCAATTCTAACGCCCTGTCGCAATTAAAGCGGGAATAAATAGCTCCCCGAGATTACACAGTTTGATGTTTTTCAGGAGACAGGACCATGGAGGTTATATAAGATATCGCTATAATGGATACATGGATATTTAAAATGGCACCCCTTGGATAGTTTCTCCCCACAGTGAGATGAAATTTTTTGCAGTGCTAAATACGCCAATCTTATAAAACTCTGCATAAATTAAATATATATGGAGAGTTTCCTTAATGGCAACGATTATGTGAAATGATTATTATTTATGTTAATGCGTAAATTGCAAAGAATTGCCATAGAATTAAAAGATCCCATCGGTGCCAAATAATCTAAGCTGCTTCTTTTAAGCGAGCTTTGAAGAGGGAGAAGCGAAGATAGATAGTATTAATGCACGTAATAGGTAGCAGCGGCGGATCCAGAAAAAAAATTCTGGAGGGGGCACAAGACAATTTTTGTCACATTTCCTTATAGAATGACTTGAATTTACAAAATATGTCAATCTTCTATAGTGTAAACTTCATTCATCTGGGGGGGCACGTTCCCCTGTGCCCCCCCCCTCTGGATCCGCCAATGATAAGTAGTATTATTAGATTGTAAGGATAATATGAATAAATCACAATATACCACGTTAATAAATATTTCATGAAGTTAAAAGTGTTTAACCTTTTTCAACGGTTGCCTTACAACCAACTAAACAAAAAGTAATTCTAACTTACGTTAATATATCCCGCCGTAATTTGAACAGAGGAGATAACTTGAACTTTTAAAAAAATAAAATTCTGTTTTGTCACATGCAGATATGATTTTAGTAAAATATTTGCTTCTTCCCGTATGAAGAGTGGGTGTGCAGCTATTTTAAAAACATCTCTTGAAAATGCCATAAATGAATTCAGAAGACCTCAAAACGTGTAAATATACCAAAATCTCGAAGTCGAATTTTTTCATGATTGCAATACTTTCCTTACATGGTACATGTTCGGAAACAAATAAACGGTTGTCCCTTTCATGTAGTGTCTTAGGTATTTAATGCTACAATTTGAACCTAAACAACAGTATGATGTAGAAATAAGACATTTTGAAAGCCAGGAGTTCTCTGCAAACCGTTAAGCTTTTCACTTTTTTGATAGTGAATGACACTGACGTAGTTTTTGAGTCATTATACTGCAATGATGCCAGGTTAGTACTCATGACACAAACTTTATGTCAAGAGTCATTTTTTTTTTTTTTTTTAAGATTCCACACCACGAATAAATTCGAATTACAGATGTAAGGAAAATTTTTGTTTCCTACCGTGAAAAGAAGGGGCACGCAGGTAGTATATATTTATATATATATATATATATATATATATATATATATATATATATATATATATATATATAAACTATAAATCATAAAATATTTCCTCTATAACAATGGAAAAAATACTGTACTAAAATGGATGAAATTTGAGAACATTTATTTTTAACTCTTGAAAACAAAAAGTAAATAGTGCAATAAGTATAATTAATAAAATAGATAAAAGGGCTTACTTTTTCCCCCTTTTATCAAAACAACTCCACAGCCACTGGTATCACTGGGGACTGAATCAGCTTTAAGCGGTAGAGTCTGTGTGTACGTCCAAAACAAAGTTCATTGGAAGGATTGGAAATTGTAATACGTGTTCACTATAAAAAAAAAAACGCACAGCCACTGGACATGAGAAGGGCTTGACTGCCAAGAAACATTTGACGGTCAAAAACTGAAACGGCCGACTTTGATTTTCAAAGGCTCTTTCCAATAAGTAAGGAGAGGCATCATTTTTAATTTAAACAAAACTACATTTCCCCCCCTCCTCAAAGCGAAACTATAATTGACGTCTTCTGTTCTCCTGACAAACAAACCCAGATGATGTTCATCAGTACATTGGAGTCTTTTCTCCAGACTAATAGTTTATCTTTCTTTAAAATTTACCGATTTGACAAAATTACGAAAACTACTTACCTGTACTCATGCACAAAGCAAGTTAATATTTCACTGCAGAATACAGATATTCGGCTGGTAAAATTCATTTAACTTAACCAAACTTGACACACAGACATCATTTATTTAGCTTAGCTCTTTCTAATCCATTCTTTGCAGCCCATTCTTGTACATCTCCTGTGTTCTTCTTTGGATATCTATCCCCCCCCCCCCCATGCGCCAACGCAAAAGATTAACAACAGACTTGAAATATAAAACATCAAGTCAATATGCTTTTGGGAAAAACTGGTCCTATTCTATTTAAGTGAACACAGATGTGACTTATTTTTGCGTTAACGGGAGATAAAAGGGCCGCGTTCGACATTTAAATCACTCCAATTTTTCACAGAATCTTAATGGTCATTTAGTGATGACATGTTCTTATGTTTTGTTTGTAGGTCCAGAAAAACGATCATTTTATGCCTTGTTGAAAAGCCGCTTTTCTTGCGAGGCTTGAAGTACATTACAATGAAACTCATTGCACTGCACATTTTCTATTTTCTGTTAACCTCTGTTCCCGCAGCACTTTCTTTAATATTAGCGACCTGCTAAATTTATACAGCATTCTAAGCTCAATGTTCATGTTTTTCCTTGACTTGGACAGAAAATTTTAAATTTTTAAGAGTCCAGTACGTTATTTTTATTTTTTTTATTATTTTTAATTTATTTATTTATACTTTTTTGGGGGGAGGGTTGATATTGTAAATATTTTTAGAAAAATAATGCGGAAAAAAATATTTAATAATTTGAAGAGCTGGAATGACTTTTAGCGTGACTTCATTAATCAAAAGTTCGGCATAAGCAGGGGACAGGTGTCGATACAAACAAACATTAGGTTCGTTTTGTGGCCCTTTAACAAAATTACAATCGATTTTAACGGAACCCCTTCACAAAAATATAGTCCATTAAAACTGCCCTTCATTGTCATATTACCCTACATGTTTCATCAATTGACAAAAAAAGTGACTTTTATTAAAATTTAGTTTGAAAATTCACAAAAAGTTCTGAAATTCACAAAATTAAGCATTAAAATTCACAAAAATAGGCATTTTTTACAAAAATGGGACTCTGGAAAATATTCCTGGATTGACCCCTGATAAAATATGTAAGTTATTGAGTTGAAGACGTAGTCACGAAAAAAAAAGGGGGGGGGGGTTATAAATTAGGTGAATGTACATATACGCGCTAAAGAAAACTAATATTGTGAGATATTATCTTGGCTAGACTTTTAAACGATTTTTTTGAAATGCTAGAAAATAGAATTTATATGCACACATGGGTGCCCATAAGGGGGGCAAGGTGTGGAACTTGCCCCCCCCCCTAAAGTTTTAGGTTTATGTCTCATGATGTTAACAATGGCAAAAACAGAACAAAATTTGTTAAAAGTTTGAAATTTGCCCCCCCCCCCCCCAGGAAAATTACTATGGGCGCCCATGTATGCACATCAGCAGATCGTTATAAACAATAGCAGTGAAGGTTCTTCTTCTGTGTCGAACGTTGCTTCTCCTTATTGCTGGGAGCAGCGCTGTTAGTAGGAAGTAATGAGGTGATTTGTTGCTATATTTTTCTAATGCATGAAAATCCAAAAGGGTTAAAGGTATCGAAATACTGACTTAGATATTACTGCAACTAAAGTTTATCTCTCACGACGAACCAACTAGAACGACCCCCTCCCATGGAACCATAACTGGAGCCCCCTACTAAGTCTGGGGCACGTGTCCCTAGTTGCCCCTGGCAGCAGATATAAATCATAAAATCGCAGACCGTTTCTTGTTCTCTTAAACTGCGTCGCATTTGAATTCGCAATTAGTCGTCTGTCAAGTCAAGTAAGTTGTGTCCGATCATAAAAGTGTGTTGTTTCTCTGCTACTGACCTTCAAACACCAAAATTAGGTTCATTAAAATATAAATGAGAAACTGGTCCCAACCTGTGACAGGGCGGCAACTAAAGGGGGGGGGGCAAGCGGGGACAAGGACCGGGAAACATTCTAAATGAAACGCCAAAATCAGTTATAGTTTCTTGGGATGGGGCGTGGCTCCATGCGAGGGGGCATACGACCATGGGCGCCCATAAGGGGGGGCAAGGTAGGGAACTTACCCCCCCTAAAGTTTTAAGTTAATGTCTGATTATGTTAACAAATGGCAAAAACAGAACTAAATTTGTTAAAAGTGTGAAATTTGCCCCCTCTAGAATTTTTTTAAGTTTGCCCCCCCCCCCCCTATGAAAATTACTATGGGTGCCCATGCACACGATACTAATTATAGTTTGCCCCGGATGACATAAACTCTAATTGCTGCATTGCCTGTGAAAATGACCTCTTTTTGCTCACTATTTACAGCAACAGGTCTTTTTATCTAACGCTGAACAATTGATTTCGGACAAGTTTAAAATCGCTGCCCCTTGATTTTCGCTTTCCTGAGAAATTCTCTAGCTTTCCATTTGGTAGAATCTGCCATTGTTTCTGTTGGGTTGAAAAGCTTCTGTGACTCTTTCGTTGATATTTGCAGGGTTTTTTTTTTTTTTGTATCTGCTAGTATATTTGGGTTATAAATACATGATTAGGGTTCAAAATCATAACTTTGCCCCCTGACTTTTTAGACTAGGGGGGCAATTTTTACAACTGCAGGGGCAACTGCCCCCCCTCGCCCCCCCAGATTACGCCTATGATAACAGCTTTAGCTTCTCCCAGTCCTCTACATTCCAATGTTCATACATTTTAAAATGTTATAGTCGTTTAGCAAACATTGTCTAAGTTAATTTTTGCTTTTTGGGAGGTCAACAACAATTGAAATTCAGTTCTTTCAAATTTCATTGTAACGTTCTGTCAGATAATCTTTTGCTGGAGGTCTAACAAGGCTTTTATAATTTTTTGAGATTCTGTATAATTATATTCCTAATTTCCCTCACAGTTCAAGTTGTGAGATATTTTCTCCCAAATTTTTAACACCACAGTTTGGTGATAATGACTTGTCTTCATGTGGCACTTTTTATATGTCAGGCTGTCGACTGTGAAACACTAACTCCGATATTTTCCTATTAGACTTACCAAAATGTAGAAAAAAGCTCTTGGTAGCAAAAGCAGCTCAGAAAAATGAATTAAAAAACTACAAGATTTTTTGAGAAGTTTGAGTAAAATAAATTTACTTGATAAAAGTCATTTGAGTATAATAATTTGGCCACCCACTGTATATATGTATCGCATCTCCTTCATATCCAATAATTAGTTTTAAACATCTTTTCAAATATTTTATCATTTACTGTATTTTTCATGATTATCAAAAATTTTCGGTTTATTGAAATAGATTGTCGGAAATGAAAAATGTAAAAATAAAATATATATAGTGAAGTGCGTTTAACATGAAAATTCTTAACATAAAAAATTAGTTAACACGAAATGACACAGCTGTCCGAAGCGTAAACTATGCAGTTTAATACATTAAAAACAAATTTTTTTCTTTTAACATGAACAAAAATGTTTAATATCAAAAAAGTTTGTGTTTGATCTTCAGTGGTCACGATGCAGTTCCTGTTTCTCTACTTCAGAAGTGCAGAAAATGGTTAAAAGTTTGCAATGTTTGCTTGTTTGCAACAAGTCACTAGAATGTATTTGTGAAATGCTTTTAACTTCTGGGAATCGGTTCCTCTTCCTTCACAGCCCGCTTTTTGTTTTTCTCCCATAGTAGTCATATATCCAATAGTTACATATGTTGCGCTCGGCATTTTATTTAGTAAAGCCTATGACGACTGAAAATTGTCGGATTTTCCAAGTTGGTAAGTTCTTTGGCATCGCATCAGCCGATATTGAGACTAAGCCGACATTTAATTAAATATTTGGGAAAGTTTTAGCATTAGTAGACTGTCTTACAATATCATTAATATATATTGCAGTCAATGATTGTGTAGCATCGATTATGACAGACAATGATATTTTGGAGATTGTTCATAATCCAAAAGTTACCACTTATGTTAGATTCTGACAATGGAATCAACGATGCAGTTCCTGTTTCTCTACTTCAGAAGTGCAGAAATTGGTTAAAAGTTTACACATTCAAATATAGAGACGAATAAAACAATCAGTGATCTTGCACAATTTGTAGAGAATATGGTGCTGAAAAGTACATTTAAAAAAAGGATAACTGATTTTTACCCTCAAAATTATAATTTCTTTTAGCTCCTTTTCATTGGACAATGGACAAATGAATGCAATCTCGCAATCTACTTGTAGTTTAACGGGAAGTCAAAATAAAATATGACGACATCGAAAATATAGCTGTTTTTTTTTTTTTTTTTAACTAATCTTTTAACACAAAATTCTTTTAATGTTAAAAAATATTTTGGTCCCCTCAGTTTCATGTTAAACGTTTTTCACTGTATATATAAAGGATTATATATAGGATTGAGATGTCTACAGAATGCTAAATAAACAGTCTGGGAGACCTTCTGAAAAAAATCGGTTTAAAGAAGGTGCATCAGAACTATGTATAATATAATGGACTCGCAAGGAAGTTGTGTGGTGTCTTACATCAGATTCTAATAAGATATTTCTTTCATCTTTAGATCACCATCCATTAAGAGAAGACGCAAGAGTCCATCTCCTCGTTTAACAAAAATTCAAGTCAACAGTTTGACCAGAAATGTTACTAAAGATCATGTCCATGAAATATTTAGTACTTATGGTCCTCTTAGGAATGTTGATTTAGTTATTGACAGAGATCGTCCACACTTGTCTCGAGGATTTGCTTATGTGGAATTTGAAAATTCCGACGATGCTGAAAAAGCACTCAGATATATGGATGGAGGTAGTTATACTGAATATTCCTGAATTACTAAGTTAAAATACTTATGTGAATAGATTGCTTAAAATTGGTATATATATCAATGCATTATTTCATCAGTTAACCGCCTGTCTTTATCAATTCATTGCTTAAGCCTCTTTTTCCCATGCATGGCTCAAGGGTCTCTTTGTAATTTATCTCTTTTTAAGTATAATTTCTTAATTGATCTAGTATTTTCTAGGCAAATCCTAAAATAGTTCTTGTATAGATAGTGAACTTTCTTGACTTTTATAAAATATGTTATGTAAAAATGATCAAATTACTTAAATTTTTCAAAGGTTAGTTTTTTTTCCCCCTTAATCTCTGAGAAGAGCATTTTGTTTTTCCATAGCATTTTTTCAATTAAAATGATGCAGTAACTAATTAAACAATAATTAAATTTGTTAATTTTACTTTGTTTTTTGTAAATATATTTAATTGTACGTGAATTCAGTGTTGCATTAAAAGCAACAAGCTGAATTTCTTTCAAATTTTTTTCTTTAATTTCTTAACAATTAATTACTTGTAATCTTTTATGTTGCCTGTTTAAATTTGTAAAATTTTGAAATGCTTTGTGAGATCTATTCATTTTTAAGTCAATTCATATCTTACAGTAAGTAAAAACTTAAGAATGCCCCCCCGTTTCCAAATCCTCCCCTTATTTTACATGCATTTGATGGAATTCAAAAATCTTGTTTATTTTGTCTTGGAGATAATTGCAATTTTCAACAGTACCACAATTATTGTTTGTGATAATTTCACTTCCATTTGATAATTTATGTGAAGTTGTGCTGTTGTCTTCCCATTTGAATATCATCTTAAAATTTTTGATTCTTAAATCATGTAGGTCAGATTGATGGTCAGGAAGTTTTGTGTTCTGTTGTACAGTTTCATCCAGCCCCACAGAGATTTGCCAGACCTCCACGACCTTCCCCAATGGGCATGAGGCGCCCTCCACCTCCTTGGCGAAGATCACCCCCACCTCGTATGAGAGATATGAGAGGACGACGGAGGTATTTTTAACTTTCCCTTTCATTGCTTGTGGATTTTCCATATAAGTCTTCGTCTTACATTTATTTTTACTACAATTAGCATTTATTAATGTACTGTTTGCCCATTTTAAATACAGCTCTACCAATCTATAGTAATTGTGTTTTTGTTAGGAAGAAACATCAGGTTTAGTGAAAATGGAGTTGAATAAAAATTTTTACGTTATAAATTTCCACTGGATGAAAGGGTAAACCTGAAATTGTTAGGGAATTTCATTTTTGGAAAAAAAAAAAAAATAAATAAAGTCATAAAAAAATAAATTCCCCCCCTCCCCCCCCAAAATATAGTAAACACCAAAGCTTTATTTGAAAAACTGATTCAAAGTACTATGTGTACAAAAGTTTAATTCTCAATGAAATTGGTAATTTTTTTAAAATAAAAGCTGTTTAGTGTTTTTCCTATAAGTTGCAAAACTATTGACTGGCTAAAGTCACTAGTTGAACTATTTTCATGAAAAACTACTATTAATTTGTAAAAACACTGATTTGCAGGGCTCGGCCCAAGTCACTTTTCTCACTATTTTTAGCAGTTGTCACTATCTGTAACTATTTTTGACAGTTGGTCACTTTTCTCACTTTTTTAAACATATAATTAAGTTTATTCAAATTATATTTAGTAAAATCAAAACTAAATCCTCCCGCTGACTGCTGTTACGTCACATAGTTCTCCTCTCATTTTTTCTTAACCTGTGGCTTCTTGGAGATAAGAACTTGAACAACATTAGGCTCTTGAGCTCACTTAGGCTTAAGTACATAGGCTTAAAGCTTATGTATGCACAGCAAGAGTTGAAATGGACCTGAACTCCTGGATGTGATCTGCGTCTTTTAAATAGGCTGGCCAGAGAAATTCCAATCAATCGCTAGCTTCGACTGCATAATAGAAATTCATTTGCAAAATACTAGAGTATTGCATAATACTAATGCAGGGAAACAAACTTTACAGAGCCATTAGTAAAGTTGCACCAAGCTTGGCAACTTTTTAGCAAAATATTGCCAAATTTCATGCCAAAAATAAGTGTCCAAAAGTCATGTAAGCGATAGCATCAATACTTTTTGAGAATTAATTCAATAAAACCCTTTCCTAAGCAATGGGTACACCCAAAACTCGCTGTCTCACATTCTAGTTAACTGATTTTGATGCAACAAATGCAAATTTTAATTATTTGATGTGTAGAATTCACATTTTAGGCTACATTTAATCCCTGAAGGGCAGAACAAACCAGAAATTCATGACACTATTTTGTTTTGAATGACTCAATTTTCAAGCAACAAATCCACTTTTTCACTGTGTTAAACTTACAACTGTTTTCATTATTTCCTAATACTTTTTTCCAAAGAAACCCAAAATATTCATCAAGAGACCCCATATAATTAATTTTGAGTCCCTAGGACCAACAAATATAAGAAACCCATGGGCAGACATAACAGTGAACTCATTAACATAAATGAGTTCAGTAAACAATCATGAGAAATTAAATATTTCTCGCATGAAGAAATATTGTTAAAATAAAATTGCTCTGTTGTGCTTCTTTTTTTTACACCCATTAAAATTATATAAGCACACAGCTCTATTTTGTATTAATAAGTTATTGATAATGATATTGAAATTCACAAAAAAATATCAGTCAGAAGTACGAGGGGAAAGTCATTAAGTAAGTCGCAAAAGGTAATAAAAATAATAAACCACCACCATGATAATAACTTGGAAACAATTTTTATTTTTCCATGTTATCTCTAGCAATGTTGATGTACTTATCCCATCATTTTATCAGAGCCCCAATTCCAACTGCGTAAAATTCTTTGGGCTCCTGTCTCACCTTCAGTAGGACTTCATATTGAACGTCATTGTCATCATCAGCAAATCCTTTGCCTCCAAGATGTTATTTCAGTGAACCAAACAGATGACAATAGCTTGGGGCTAAGTCTGGGCTGTAGGGTGGATGCTGTAGCACTTCCCAATATTGTTGAATCGTATCCCCAAGTCAAATGTGCTGTTTGAGAACGTGCATTATCGTGATAAAACACCACTCCTCTGCTCAATAAGCTTGCTACATACTCAATATGAATTGAATATCATAAAGCTGTATGATGCTGCCATCTGTCACCATTCATTGGAGATACCTGTTACTACTTTAAACCGTGCCGTTATGCATTTGTGACTTACTTAATGACTTTCCTTCGTAAATTGTCAACATTCTGTGTGTTCTTTAAGAACAAATAATCACAAGATAACTAGATTAGGGGAAAAAAATATGTATTATTCACACATAGGAAAACCAATAACAGAAAGAGTTACACGTGACAAACATTCTAAAATAAATTATTTAAAACTGATTAAAATTTTGAATTTCAAAAAAGTGTATTTCGGACAAATTTTCGGTATCTAATTGTACAATTTTGTTATCTAATAGCTATTCCATATGGAAGATGTAGGTAAGTAATTTTTCTTCTTGTAGGGAGCACGAATTTCTCGCAGTAATAATTTTTTAATGCAAGGAAAAGAAAAGAAATAAGAGATTCTCATGTTCTCACTTTCTAATGAAAGCACTGTCTTGACGACGAACAGATTTGTTACACAATTTAATTTATAGTAAAAATCATTGCATTATTACCTTGCAGGTAAATGTTCATGACCTTTCAGAATAAAAACTTTGAAATGTAATAAAAATACATTGTTAAATATCTGTACTAGAGTATGATTTAATGAATTAGTGACAATAATTAAAATCTTGCCACTAATTCTACTAAATAAAAACTTCCAAGTATTGCTACTAATTAAAATCAATGCTATTTGAAATCTTATAAATAAAAATGAAATTCTGTTTGTTTGTTTGTTTGTGGATTTGATTCGTATACAAATCCACAAAAATGGACCTATCGGCCTGAAATTTAGCACAGATATGTAAAATAATATAGAATAAATCGTAGTCCACTTTAAAACTTTGAAAGTCCACCCGTTCCCGGGATTTAAGAGATTTTTTATGCTCTTCACACAAAAATCTTTTCGTAATTGTAACCCCTGTAGTGAAAAAAGTGTGAAATAAGGATCGTGGTTGCCATGTGTGGCGATTTTGCCGAATAAAATGTTTTAAATTCTGAGAGTAAAAGTAAAAGAATAATAATGATTTTTTTTTGTTAGTTTATATTCGTAAGGTTATTTTTTTTTTAAATTATAATATCGTGTGCATGGGAATCAGAGCAGGAATGTAATGCTTTACACGCAAAACAATAAGATTTGAAGATTTCCGAGGCTAATGTGTAAATTTTTTTAGTTTGGCGAAAAAATAAAATGGCTGAAATATGGATTTTGAGTAAGTGAGTTCTAGCGGTTTGCACAGTTTTCGGCTTGGTGCAATTTATTGAGAGCTTAAGGAAATAGATTTTTGAAAACAAGTGCAAAGGTTTTATTAGAATACAGCGTTAAATTTTAATGATCCGTGAAGAAATAGTGCAGTTATTAAGGGATTTCAAGCGATCTAACTTCAGAATTCTTGCCAATTGAGTACATTGATTTAAGTTGGGGTAATTCCGCCAAATTTCAGAAAATTGAAATCTTCTCATTTAGTACATCGGAGTAACGATGAATAAAACACATTATAGTTGATAATTTAAAAAAAAAATCGGCTCTATTAAGGGATTCCAATTTTCAAATAAATGCGTGCTACTCTTTGGCGGTCGAACCATTTCCCATATTGATTGCTGCTAAGTCAATGCTTCGAATGATTCCCTGAAAAAACTCTTGCAAAATGGCGTTTGTTGGCACTTTGGCGAGGCTTAGATTTGAAACTGGATTTTATTTGAGACTGGTATATATAATAACACTGGTTATAGATAAAAATGAATGTTGGTATGTGTTTATGAGGTTGAAAAACTCCAGCACCGTTGCACTATGAAATTTGGTTCACCTAAGTCTTTTATGATGGAGAAGGTTTTTATGCTATCCGTTTTCCTTAACTTGCCACTTGGTGCCGCAGCACAACGTTGAATTCTATTCCGTTTAGCCGTTTGCTATGCGAATATCGTCCAACCGATTTCGATGAAATTTGCTACACGCGAATATTAGAACACGGAGAATATTTTTCACTATCCATTTTGCTGTAACTTGCCGCTAAATGGCGCTGCAAAGCATCAACTTCTATACCGTTCGACCGATCGGCATAAAATTTTTTATACTTACACATTTGAGCACGAAGAATATATTCTAACTGCGTTCCTTTTGATGTTACTCACCACTAGATGACACTGCAATGCATTTTTATTTTAACTCGCCACTAGATGACGCTGCAGCAGGCCAAATTCTCAAACGGTCGCTATGAAAATCAGTATACATAGCTATTTGAACAATGAGAATATTTTGGCGTTATCCATTTTGCTATAACTCGCCACTTGACGGCGCTGTAGCAAATCCTTACTTTATTGAACCACTAGATGGCCCTGCAGTGTATCACTTCTTGACTGTGCAAATAATCGTTATGAAATAGGTATACATAGATATTTGAACACGGGGAAGAGTTTGGCGCTATCCATTTTTTTATAACTTGCCACTAGATGTCGCGTCAACACATGAACTTCAGGACTCTCCAGCCGATAGTCATGAAAATTCGTATACATCGATATCTGAATGCGAAAAATATTTTCGCCGTATCCGTTTTGCTAAAACTCGCCACTAGATTGCGCTACGCCGCATGGCCTTCTGCACCGTACAAACGATTGCCTTGCAATTCGGTATGCATGATTATTGGACACAATATAACGCGATATCCACTTTGCTATATCTGCTTATTACAGTGAATAGTAATCACCACAAATCGTAATATCAAAAAGTCCATTTATTCCCGTGCGAAGAACGGGTTTTCAGCTAGTGATTAATAAAAATAAAACTGTTTTGTATTACATCTAGTACTGTAATACATGTTTCTATGTACTCGCGAAAGATATACCGTATTTTCTAATTTAGACCTTGAACAAGGATTTTTCTTCACCTTTTTAAAACTGGTACTAAAAGGTATCTGTGTAATATCAGTAAATAATTTTCCAAAGTGGCTTTGTTATATTTGTGAAATTAGAGATCAACATTTATATTTAGCATTATTATTACTATTATTGTGGGGTGGTGGAACAATAGATTTTTTTATTGGATTTCTGTCAGCTTCATTTCAGTGTTAAATTTTTAATTAGGACTAAAACTTACCTGATTAATCAACATAGTCATCTTGAAAAATCATATCTGGCACTTTGGTTTTATTTGTACCTCTAACAATTTTCATATAATTAAAAAAAAAAAATTCTATATGATGCGGGATATTATATAGCTTTCAAATATCGAAGGAAATTAATGAACAGTGTTTAAAATTCGCAATTGGATTTTGCATAGTAAAGTAAAACTTTTTCAGAAAAAATAATTGTGTTTTAAGTTCAAATTTTAAAACATTACTTAAAATTACTAAAGCTCTTTCGGCTGCATTTTTACAGTCATTTTCAGGTGATTTGTCGTATTGCTGTCCTCATTTTCAGCATCTCTCCCTACCTTTGCCCATACATGTACGGGTCATGTTATTTAATGCTTCTTCTTTTGTCAATATTTCTGAAGGCTTCCTCCTATGAAATAAAAACTATGCCTGTTAGAGGAAAGCTTTGGACATTTTGGAAAGAAGAAGCAGTAAATGACACGACCCATGCATGTATCGACGAGGGGTGGAGGGAGATGCTGAAAACAAGAAGTAGAGCACTTGAAGAGGGCTGTGAAAGTGCAGCAGAAAGAGCTTTAGTGTTTTCAGTGATTTTAAATAATTGTATTATATGTATGAAGTAATTACATACTTTAAAAGAAAAACCCTTATCATGTTTGCAATTTTGAAATAAGTTATTTACTTTTAATAAATATTTGTCATTTTAGGTCACCACCTCGTTACAGAAGAAGATCCAGATCTCGTTCTCGATCTGCTAATCGGCGAAGACCAAATAGATCTAGCAGCAGTTCATCTCGTTGATTATTTCAAGCAAGTTCTATTTTTCTGTTCCCGTGACAAGCATAAAATGCAAAGATGGCAGTTTTACTTTTGTATAGGGTCTCTAGCTTTTATAAAATAAATATTATTATTTCACCTTATAAATCACACTGTGTTTTTATGAACTACTAATAAGCAAAGGTCAAAGTTGTTTTAGTTTTTCTAAAAATTTGTCCTAAAATGTTTATATTTTAACAATTGCCAAAAGTTCAGAAAGCTCGTGCAGTATTTTGAACATTATGTTATTTTACTAAAAGCATTAATTTTAGAAAAGATATGACAACTTTAATTACTAATAAGTACTTTCATTTTTAAGCTCTTAAAAATGTTAATGTGATTAAGATATATGGCACCAACCTACAAATTTATGAGTTAAATAATTGATTATGTTAAACTATTGTAATTTAAACAAATAAAGAAAATAGACTGTTAAATAAAGGCATTTAGTTCATAAAATTTTTGTTTTGTTCATTTTAAAATACTAACAGGCTTCATTCCTAGAAAAAAAATGAAAGTATCACTGTTAATATCGGTACACCTAAATTAGGCAATAATCAATAAATTAGAAAAATCAGTATTGTGTATATCAGCTAGAATGTTAATTATTCTGTCAATTTACTTTTTTAGCAACCTTCTCCATGACAAGACTTAGGCGTACCAAATTTCATGGTGATCGGTCAAACGGTTTTGGAGTTTTTCATCGTCATGCACACACATTCATTCATTTATTTATATATACATACATACATGAAGTGGCTTAGGGAATTTTGATTAAAAAGCTCAAGTTAAAAATGTTCAAGTTGCTATTAAACATGAAAAAACAGCAAATTCAAAATAAACACACAGTTTCAACATTTGTTCAGTAGTTTCTGTTCACATTTATAACTAGTTAGGCTCATATTTAGAGCTGATTTCATGTTGCAAAGTGCTGCTTAGCGGACATTTTCTGAACTTAAAAAAAAACTTAAACACATCTCAGGTAGTGTCCATGTGCAAATTTGGAGGTGATCTCATCCTTTTCAGCTATAGACTGTTGTTTATAGGGGAAGTTTAATGACAAGAACTGTGTAGTATCATTTGAAAAATATGTGCATTCAGTTTAAGCAGCTTCTCTCATTTTAATACCAAAAATGATGTAATAATGTAATTTTACACTCTCTCCCCATGGAGTTTCTCCAAACTTTTTTATTTACTCCAGAAATTGATAATTAACAAAAAATTCAGATTATTCTGTCTTCAAATTTATTTACAATGGCAGGGAGATATTTTTTTTTTTTTTTTTTTTAAATGAATTTGGTGCCATTTAAGTTTTAGTACTGTAAAAGAATACTCATATATTTTAGAAGCTAAACAATTAAACAGATTTTTTTTTTTTTTATAACTTGTAGGGTTTTTTTATTAAAGAAGTTTAATGCATAACCTGAAAAATTCTGTTTTATATAAATATTTAAAAGGGATTTACTTTTTATTTATCAATCTCTAAAAGTAATTTAACTTAAAACTAAAAATCACTTAATGTAAATTAATATTAAAGAATAAAACAGAGAAAAAAAAAAAGCGTTAAATCCATGTTTGGGAAAAAAAAACTCATCTATCAAAGTAGCTTATTCTTAAATAAATAAAAAAGTATGCATTTCTTTCTAAAAATAATCTTCAATTACAGTTATTTTAATAAATTGTCATGGTTAAATTTATTTCCTTCTGCCAGCACTGTATACATAAAAAGAATATTTTAACTGTTTACATTTTAAGTAACATTTTTTATGCACATATATGTAAAGATATTTAGTTTTTGTAAATTATAAGTCAATTATTAAAAAATACTTAAATGATGTGTTAAACATGTTTACAATTTATTGTTCTGATTTCATTATATTAAAAAGAAAAAAAAACCCCGAATAACTAAATACACATTTAGTGCCGGTATCCGGCAAAATCAATATCCGTTACATCCCTAGTTTTGATTATACTGGACCATATGTAGAAAATAGTCTTTCCACTGATGCTGTTGCTGTAAGAAGCTGATTTAGTCATTTGAGCTTCCATATACAATGGAACCCCGATCTATCATTCCCACATTCATCGTTTTCCGTATTTATCGCTTTATTTCTATGGTCCCTGCACAAGTTGTATTTAGGTTATATGAACAAAACCTGCATATATCGTTCGTCAAAAAATCACTTCCCCGTGTTCACTTGTAAAATATTTCTCCTGACCAAAATGAAATTGAAGGTAAAGTGGATCCATATGGCATACAAACTTAATTAAATTCTGGTATGATTTCTTCGGTGGATGATGATGTAGATGAAGAGTTGTTACATGTATAAGGTGTGTTTAGTGATTATATTTCCATTGATATAGATGTAGTGAGTTGCGGTATTCTGAGAATAGGGAAAATGTGTGATAATGAAAATAGTGGCAAAGAATAATATTTATGCCATTAAGACTGAGCCGTTTATCCAACACAATCACGGCATTTGAAATTGTATGATCTCTTATATAAGAACACAGAAATAGACTAGAAAAATCTTGCAAATTTTGTTTAAGTAAAAAAATTATGGAAAACCCCAATGTAAAGTTACTGATTTTTTAAAAATAAATATCACTTAATTTTCTACAACTTCAATTTCTTTATTTTTCAGTTTCATAGCAAATTACTATTTTTGGTATACTATATACATTGTGTGCATTCACAAACATTGTTTTCTTTGTACTTTACTTTAACCCGCATCCTTCATTTTCCCACATGCATCTTTTTTTTTTATGCACCCCTTGAAAAATGATAGATTGAGGTTTTACTGTAGAATTAAAATGGGTTTTCCATCATTCTAGAGGAAACATTTCAGATACAATTTTTTCCTTGAACAAAAAATCATAAAATGGATCAGCCTTAGCTGTATATTTCATTACAACAGATGTGAAATTGCTTGAATAATTATTATTAGCAAATTCAAGAACATACTTCTTTTCTTCCTCACTTAATTTGTTTCCTCAGAAACATGGGTCTATTAAATATGCCAAAAGATGAGCAAGACCCAAGGCTAGATTATATCTAATAGAAAAACTATCCACGTTTTTTTTTTTTTTTAATCAAGCTTTTCTCAATGAGCTTTTCTTCGAAATTTTTCCACAAATGTACTGTTTCTGATATTAAGCAGCTGTTTTATTAAACTGCATCTAAAGCATGGGCGATTGGTTCAAGTCTCTTAAGCAAATCTTCTGCATTTCTTTTGAGTGCAATATTGATTACTTTAGAGTAAATTATACTGTCAATTTTGTCCCTCTGTTATTCACAAATTTTCATTTGTAATGGCCATTGTTTGATATAATTTACTAATCTTTCATAGGATTCCTTAAATAAATTAATTTGTATTATATTCTTATGTGTATTAAACTGCCATTTAAATATATCTACATAATAAAAAATGTATGTTTTAGAATTAATTTTTTCATGTTTTGCCAAAAAAAAATTTAAGTCGGTGATAAAAAAAAAAAAAAATATCAAGTGATTTAAATCTTGATTTAACAAGGTGATTTAACTTGGCGAACACTGCTTTTTCGATATAAATAATATCACACACGTCTTAATTATTACAGCATTTTTTTGTTGTTGTTTTGTTATTCTTTACTTTTAGTTTTAAAGGATGAAACTTTTTTTTTCCGCACTGCCTGTAAAAATTTAAAATTCCAATAAATAATTTTTTTAGAACTCTACTTCATTATAAAAAGGGTGGGAAAAAAAAAAAAAAAAAAACTTTTAGACAGTACAGTTTATTTTTATGTACAAATGTTATTAATGACTATGTATACAAATATACTCTCAATAATTTACAATCATAATTTGTGTTTGGATTGCCTCTTTAAAATTTTCATTTCTTCATCATAAACTTTCTTAAGCCTTTGTAGTTCCTTTTTAGCATCTTCATTGTTTTGCTGCACTTCATTGTAATCTTCGATGAGTCTTGGATATTGAAGCAGTATGAATTTATGCTGAAGCTCTTTATTTTCATGTATCATTTTAGTATACTTCATTTTTTCTTCAAATAAAAGATTTCTCATCTATTAAATAATAAATTAAAAAAATTACTCAGAGCAAATAATTTAAAGTTTTCATACAAAAGTTTTATACATGATTAAATGTTCTTTTCCTCAATACTATATATATATATTATATATAAAAGAAGAGTTCATTTTCGCATTCTTCCCCTCCCCCTGATGATGTATGATGATCTGTATGATTTATGTGTTCCTTCATTTTCATGTATCATTTCAGTATACTTAATTTTTTCTTCAGATAAAAGATTTTTCATCTATTAAATAATAAATTTTAAAAAAATTACTCGGAGCAAATAATTTAAAGTTTTCATGCAAAAGTTTTATACATGTTTGAATGTATAAAGTATCATTAAAAGCCATCAAAAACTCCGTAAAAATTTTTAAAAAACGAACCATTTAGTGCTTTCGGCAGCTAGGACGCTGCCATCTTCAGAACTCAGCTCGTTCCCCGCTTTACCACTTCGAGCCATGTCTCCTCTATCTGCGCATGCGTCGTGTCGTTGACGGTGCCCTCTTGTGTTATTATTTCTAACGCTTCCCGTTTTAAACTATAGCTGTGGTTATTGTAGTTGGCTATTTATGAAATCTATATCCATATTTTCTTTTAAAGCTAGGCGGGAGAGGGCAGTACTTTGTCTATTATACTTTATATCGCTAATGTGTTCTTTAATTCTATCCTTAATTTTTCTTTTTGTCACACCGATGTAATGTCTGGGAAGGTTAGATTCTTTATAAGTAAAATTTATTTTGTAGACACCAGCTGTTTCTAAAGGGTTTATTTTGTCTTTATCGGATCGAATTCTTTTAAAAATATTGCGATTAGGTTTAATTGGGATACGGAGGTTCATTTTACAGGCGAGGTTGGAGAATTTTACAGCAAGACCGCAACAGTAGGGGATCGGGTGAGAATACGTGGGTTTTTCTTTCTGTACGTCGTTAATGAGGTTTAGTTTCTTTTTTCTACTTTTGATTAAACGGGGAACAATATTTCTGGGATAATTGGCTTCGTGTGAAAGTTGTTGTATAAATTGTAGTTCTTCTTTTAGTAGTTTTTGGTTGGAACATATTTCGAGAGCTCTATTGATATGGAACGAAGTTTTGAGATTTTATAGTTATAGGTAGTTTTTGATGAGTAGTTAACTATTTTATTGTTATTGGTGGGTTTTCGATAGACTGTAGTTTCAATATTGCTTGGGGTGGTTCTGATTATTTTGACGTCGAGGAAGTTTAAGCTATTGTTTTGTTCTATTTCCATAGTGAATTGCATATTTTTATCTAAAGTATTTATTTCATCAAGAATATTACCAATGCTATTGTTATCTACTATTGCAAAAATATCATCAACATAACGAAACCAGTATTTGATGTGGGGGTGAAAGGTTTTAATGATTATAGTTTCTAAGTTTCTCATTTTCCAGTCTGCAATTATTCCGGAGATCGGGGAGCCCATAGCGACACCTTTATTTTGTTTATAAAATTTACCATTAAATTGGAAATAGGAATTATTGAGGATGAGGGATAAGGCATTTTTAAGGGTTATGGCAATATCTGCATTAAATGAGTTCTCCATTTCTTTCCCTATTGTATTGAACATTTCTGAGGTGTCTATTGATGGATATAAATTAGTAACATCGAAGCTGACCATTTTGATTGAATTTGAGAATTGTATGTTATTTAACTCTTTTAAAAAATCACTAGCAGAGTGATTTTAACTAAACATGATTGAATGTTCGAACTTTTCATGACTATAAAACATGCTATAATCATCAACACTATAAAAAATGCTCATTTTGGCATTCTTCCGCTCCCCCTGATGATTTATGATGATCTATATAATTAATGTGTTACGGCAGAAACAAATTTTAAGACATTTTGAGTTTCATGCAAAATGCACATTCCTGTTAGACTTGACAGTTCTGCGGGATTTTCTTGGACCATCATTTTTTGCCAGCTTAAAGATCCAAATATTCATTTTTTGGAATTGATAAAAATTTTCAGTTTTAGTATGTTTATTTGATGTAATCAGAAAATTATAGGTTCTTTTGAAGGTAGGGTTATCTCATTCAAAAAGTAAATTCTTAATGGTATTTTTCTAGGAACTGGTATAGGCCCCATGTAAACATATCAATAGTCACTGGGGCTTGACATCCCAACCATTTTGCACTATCAACAAAGTAAACTCAAATAATTTTAACAAATTAATTAAATTTGCATTAACATAAAAAATATTAAAATATCCAACTCACTACAAAACAACTCAATCTTCAACCAGATTACCATTTTTAATGTTAAAAAATTTTGTTGAATTAAGCAACTCCCTGAACAGATAATTTAAAATGGGCTACAGTGATCCATTTTTAACCGAAAAAAATTACGCTGAATTCAATGCTATCAGCAAATCTAAAATGAGCAAACAGTGGCCCATTTTTAACCTAAAAACACTTTGAATTCAGCAACATTGCTAGAACGGTCACACCCCTCCCACGACTCAGTAGGTGTCAAAAGCCTCGCTTTTGGAATTTATTGCTGCGTTTTTCTTGTGTCTATTAACACTATGATGGCTGGTTGTGAGGCTTGTATAGCAGTGCACGGTGGCCACACATATAAGGTGGACCATAGACCTTACCCAAGATATGATTGATCTTGATTTGACTATTTTTGGTACAACCTGTATATCAACTAACAACTCGACTATTTTTGATATTGTTATGTTGCTGTATGCTTTCTCGTGTGATAATATATCTCTGTGCCAAATTTTATTACAATAAACTGAATTCTTCTTCAGTTATCACAGATTTTGTGTTTGTAACCATAATTTTGCATATGCATATAAATGGTTTATTCTTTTCTGAAAAATCTTTTGAATTACAAAAATTCTAAAAAGTATCAATTATCAAAAAGTATTTATACTTGACAGGTGACATTTTGTCAATTAAAATATATAATGGAAGTTATGCATACTCGGTTCGTATTTGATATTTTTCTCATCCTCTTGCCACACTGTGTCTAATGATTTTCAAATTAACTAATAATCATAAATTATTCTTTTTAGAGCATTATATTATGTAATAAAAAGCAATTCATAAGTAAGTAGATTCATTCTATAATATAAACATATAATGTGCAATTAAATATAAAGGTTTTTACTTCGTTAAGTTCCATTTCCAATTTCTTCTCTGCTATTAATGCATTATTTTTTTCTTTTTGAGCTAAATACAATTTCTGTCTCAAGTGGCTTAAAACATTAATAATATTTGAAGCTCTTTTCATTATATTCTTTATTTCCTTAAAATAAATAAAAATTAATTACTAAGTCAGCATTTAATTTCTACTATGTTTTATCCATATGTGTTTTAAAAGTATCAAAATCTGAATAGAAAATTGTTGCTGATATAATTGATTTGGAATATCAGTTTTGTAATAACTTTGCTACCTTCACTGCACCACATGCCATATCTGGCACATATCAGTAAAACCCTTCTAATTTTCTCCCTACTTTAAATTTAGACAGTTGGAGTTTTGTGCCACATCTATAATGATAAAATAATAGTTTGGTATACGTTTTGTTGACTTGACAATGCCTACTGTTTGGCTGTACTATGCCTACTGTTTGGCTTTGTGCTCACTAAAACAGAAGTGAATGTTAGCAGTAAGAAGGCAATTTTTGTGCAGTTTTTTTTTTTTTTTCAAAACCTAAAACTATTAGATATTGTTTGTGAAATTTTAGAGTTAAACTAGGCATCTACTTTTATTTAAGTTACTTTAAAATATTTGTATCACTATACAACTTTTCGAAACAAAATTTTTTTGAGTGTGCCAAATAGGGCATAAATAGCAGATGGTTTCCTTTAATGGCCACCTCTGAATAATGAAAACCTCCAAATACCGACCACATAGGAATCTAAACACACTTCATGGGATTAATGTTAACCTCTGAACAACGACCACCTTTCGGCATCATAAAAAAAAAATTTAGACACTCAAATGTGCTTTTTACCCTCTTCTTCTTCCCCCAACTTAAAGTGTGAGCAGTGTAAAGTATATTTGCCACAACCACAATATACATGTACTACTACTAACATTGAAACTTATTCTGATGTTTTTAAAAATTTTTGAACGAATTTTGAATTGTGGTTTAATCAAAAATGATGATGAGTGGTATTGGAAAACAACAAATATTGCCATTTCTTTCAAAATAATAATAATAATAATATTTTCTGTAAAAGATATGGGGAGGGGGAGAGAGAGATCAGAAAAAACTGATTTATTAAATGTAAATCAAAATTAAGATTTAGTAAAGTCAAAATAACATATTTGTGTCCCTATTGTTAACTTTATTTATTTGAGTTTTTTAAAATATTAAAACTAAACAACAGCACCTCAGAATAATGGTAACTTTTGGATAGTCCCACAGGTGACTGCTATTCAGAGGTTTCACTCTATATTCAATGATAAATAGGGCAAAAAGTTTTAAGTTAAAAGAAATACAAGCAGAAGATCCGCACAAATTATAATTTTGTAGTAAAGCATTATAATTAACATATGGGTGGCAGAGATTTATTAGATAATCATTTAGGACACTACAAAAATGAATCTAAAAAGTTTATTTTAGAATTTTCTTTCATTTCAGTGCTTTTGTTAAACTCATCGATTTTGCACAAAAAATTGAAAGCAGATAATATTTCATAAGCTGGATTCAAAGACGAGATTGCAGTGTGTCTGGATAAAACTTTTGTAGAAAAAGAGGGCACCTAAGTGCATCTGAAATAGAAGTGCTAATTATGGGGGGGGGGGGGGGAACCTGAAAGGACCCTTAGCAAATATACCATATAAAGATATTAGATTGTGTAAGCCATTGCCCAACTTATATAGAAATCAGACAGTGGTGTAAACTTCCAAAAATGTGATTGTAAAACTTTCATAGTGTGTTCTAAGAGGGAAATTCTCTTAATCAGGATAAAAATTGTTACTTTGCATTTTGCCAAAATTTACCTAAACATCTTTTTTCCAATAAAAGTATCCAGAAGTATTTATATACTGATTCTTATTGTGTTTTGCTCCAAATTTGAGGTGAAACCTTTAGTTTGTTAAAATACCATGAAAATAATTTCTAATCATATGTAATTCTGTAGTAAACATGTTTTTCAAACACATCTTTAAAAAAAAAAATGTGTTTAGATTGAGAATAATATGATTTTTCTTTTACCTTCATTCTGTTTCTTCGTAGCTTTATAAGATTTAAAATTTAAATATTTTGTGCTTTGTACCATATGTGGTACATACCATAAAAGCCAGTTTCGTACAGCAATATCTTTAATTTGAATTTTTAAATTATTTTTACTGAATTCAGGGCTGTTTGAAGATACCAATTTTTTTTTTTTTTTGTGAAAAAAGAAAAAAATGTGCAGCAAAGGGTTAATATTACAGTAAGTAAACTTTTCAAAATTTTTAATTTCAACACACACAAACATCATTATGGGTATTTTAAGACTTAGGATAAGCTTCTGCCTACCTGTTTAGTCTTTAAATGATTTAATGAATTAACAGATTAAGTTTATATTTAACTCTATGTTCTAGCTTTGTTTAACTGTTTGAATGCTACGTGCTGCAATATCTCTACAATATTTAATCTAAAAAATATGATGCAACATCATAATACTTCTTATAATTATATTAAAATATTACGAATGCTATGGGTGAATCATCTTCAGAAACAAAAAAGAGTTTACTTTTACTGATATTCCTCCAACAAAATCATTTAAACAGCAAATGTTTCATTTGAAGTACCTGAATCTAGATGCTTCAGCATTAAAACAATTAAGAAACTTTTAGAAAATGCAATAAATCATTGATTTCATTACCCTCTTTGAACAAATTTATAACATGGGAACATAAACAACAACAAAAAAGTTTAAAACTTGAATTTAAAAAAATAACTCATTGCACACTATGTTGACTTTAGCATTAAAGACACTCAAAACAAGTAAATTCCTTGTAATTTCAATAGACAACTATCGTCATCATTTGGGCTAAAGAGAAGAGATAAATCAACATATACAGCTCAAATTAAATTACTAAACCACAGTTTTCACACATAGCGTAATAAGCAAGCAACAATTACGGTGAGCACAGTAAAATAGAATAATGACATACGCATATTAGGGTGAATCGAAAAAAACCTTTATTTCGAAATTCGCCTACCTTTAGTGCTATATTTTGGCCAAATTATTAAATGCTAAATTTGGCTGAATAAAAAGTGTGTCAAATTTCAACTTGATTAACTAAGGTCTTCAGTTGCCGCTTTGAACTTAAAAGTTTAGAAAAAAGCAACTTTTTCAAAAATTTCTAAAAAAAATTAATTTTTTTGAAAATTTCATGTTCCTAGCATTGAAGTTTACTAGAGATGTAACGAATATTTGGTAGGCCGAATATTCAGTTCGCCAAATATTCAGTAAGCTGAATACTGACCAGGTATTCGTCTGAATATTGCTACATATTCACTGAATAATTTCGGAACAAAGAGATGAAAAAAAATTTTTTTTAATGCATTTACAAATGATATTGCTTAGTTATAAACTTAAATGTGTTAATCTTATATAATAAAATATCTTAAGCTAGTGAATTTTAAGTTGAAAGAAGCACAATCTAATGTATTTTAATAATATTACAGAAATGCAGACTTTTCTATTTGGTGACACTACTCAACTTGATTTTCAAATTTCTTTATTCGGTGGGGGTAGAAGGAAATTTTTCAGATCCTCAATCAAAAGCATAATTTTGAAAAGCTGCTAAATATGTTTTGCTCAGTGTCTGTAAAGCCCAAAGCATGATGTGTGTATAGTTACCAGATTAATCACATTTACCCTAGCATATTTATTAAATTATGAATATCTCAAAGTATAATTATACTGTTATTAGTGTTTAACTTTGTAAAAGATATCTTTTTCATGACCAAGATTTTTTAGTTTTACAGATAATATAAAATGAAATTTAATTAGTCTTTATTTAGTATTTAATAACAAAATTGAAAAGCAATATCTTATTTACAATTAAAATGAAAATTTTAAAAAATTTAGTATTCGGCCGCTGAATATTCAGTATTCAGCCAAATCAATATTCGTTACATCTCTAAAATTTACTTTTATTGACTCAACACTAAGTATGTAACTTTTCAGCTTGATCAATTAATATGTTCAGTTGCCCACAATGAGCCTAACGTTTGAGAAAAGGTGAAAAAAAAGTACATTTTGCTGACACTCTTTACACATTTCATTCCTTTAGTATTAATATTTTGTGTGTACATCAAGTCTTAATAACGTAAGAAATGTAATTGCAATAGCCACATTGTTCGGACAGTGCTTAAAATACCTTAAAAAGTACTTACTTTTTTTTCATTTTTAAGGCCTTTAAAAAGTACTTAATTTTTTACCCATATCCTTAAAGTTTCAGTATAGCTGCAAGGTTCTTAAAAAGTGCTTAATTTCTAGTGGTAATGGACCGTAAAATCGTCTGGTATCGAAACTTTTCGTTTCCCTTTTTCAGCCGCAAGCTGCATTCATATTGATCGTACCGTAACGTGATGCCGTCACCAAGAAATCGTAAGAAATCTTCACAGTTGTTCTGTGATTTAAAAGGGGCATAGATTGACATAAGGTTGACTGAATGACAAAAAGGATATATTTTTTTCCTTTTAAGTAAAACTTAAATACAGATTTTAAAATTTGTTTTTTAAAACTAAAATTTTTTTGTTTCATTCAAACTATTACATTTGCAGACATGTGCTCATGTATTTATAATGCTTTTCTCTTGAGTGCTGTTTACTCTTTGGTGCATCTATTAGTATTACCATTTTTCTAGAATTATGCTAGACATTTTGCTATTGCATTATTTAGTTTTTGTTAGAAAATTAGATAATTAATATTTTTAAGCTGTGAAATATCTTTAGATTTTTATATATTGAAAAATTTATCTGGTATGTATTTTCAGATATTTTATATTTCCAATATCCCTTTCAAAAAGTTTTAAAACAAATTATTTACATTATATAATTCAACTAATGGGATAGTACTTATATGGACATACATGTTACTTGAGAAAAAAAAAGGGGGGGGATTATTTTGTCTGTATTAATTACTTGTACATACATGTGCAAGAAATTGTGGGCTTTTCAATTTTGGAAACTTGGCACATTTGCATTTAAAGCAACAACCTGCCAACTTTACAATAAGAAAATCTAAAGTTGGGTGATAATGAAAGTAATAAGGGGCTGTCCATAAATGATGTCACACTTTTTAAAAATTATTCTTTGCCCCCTGCTCGCCTTTGTCACACTTCACCATACCATCCTTGTCACATGTCATGCTGTAATACATAAACATATACTTACAGTTTAGAAACAAAGCACTATGCTAGAAATCAAATTTTAAATGAAAAGTCTAACTTCAATTCTGCTAATATCAATATAAATTCAAAATTTAATTTTCTGATTTTAAACGTTTTTATTTAAATGTAAATGTATAATGTCACACTTCTTGTTACCCCCCACCCCTCATCACAATTTCACAGCCCTCCTTTCCTCCAAGCTTGACATCATTTGTGGATAGGCCCTACTTAAGAAAATTTTTGGGGTCCTTAAAAAGTGATTTTTTTTTTTTTTTTTTTTTTGCTCTGAAAAGAGTCTGAACCATGAGCCTTATCAAATAATGCTGTAATCGCAAGCCTCCATATTCTCCCGATCTGACTTTTTGCGACTGCTTTCTGAAGGCACACTTAAGGACTGTGCTTACTGGAACCATCCAAAAGAATGATTATACTTATAAATAATGATCGTCAATCAATTTTGTCTTGCATCTCTATCTCATACCCATGAGCGAGGGTGGTTGGGGTTTCCAGTCCAGCTTGTCGAATATTTTTCTGCATAAAATCCATAAATTTATAATTTTTAATGTAAAAATTTCACCTTTTAACATTAAGATCTCATCTACGAGCCTCCTTTCTTTAATAAAGGCCATGTATGTATTTGTCTCTGGATTGAAAGGTACTGTCTACCTGAACTCTCCCGATATGCTAGAGAGCTTGAACTGTGTTTTGTGAGGCATATGAATCCGTTCCCATTCAGACATTACAGGATGTGATGACTAATTTCATTTTTCTTTAGCTTGTGACATCTCTGTATGTCAAACGATAGACATTTTGAAAAATTTATGGTGTGGCTGCTTGAAGAAAACAAATATACTGTCATATGGTATTACAAGCTTTATGATGTGCTGTGCCACTGTTAGCACCTATTGTAACTACTATCTCAAAAATTCTGTATCAATTTTTTAAAGCTTATGTAACATAATAATCATATCGTTTGCTGCATTCTTCTATTGAGCTTTGTTTTTGACATTTTTAATTTTTAAAATCAAGGTTTTAAATTTGCTGGAAGTGTCCTGTTTTTTCGATATACCCTAGTTTCCAGCAAATTTTTAATGATGCCCATCGTTCAGCATACAGAGATATTATAAGCAAAAGAAAAATGAAATTAGTTATCACATCCTGTAATGTCTGAATAGGAACGGATTCATATGCCTACTAATCGAAAATTCAAACTTTCTAGCATATTGGGAGAGTTCAGGTAGACAGTGCCTTTTAATCCAGAGACAAATGCATACATGGACTTTCTTTAAAGAGAGGGGGGCTCATAGATGTAATCTTAATGTTAAAAGTCAGAATTTTTATGTTAAAAATTATAAATGCATGGATTTATGCTGAAAAATATTCGACAAAAGGGACTGGAACCCCCAACACTCCTGCTTCATATGCCGAATGGGTAACAGATAGAGCTGCAAGCAGGGCACGAAATAATTAGTGGTCGCTAGTCGCAGGCGCGTAGCCAGGAAAATTTTTCGGGGGGGGGGGGGGGAATGGGATTCCATATCCCGATATATCCCCCCCCCCCCCTGGCTAGTCGTATTTTGCAACTGTCATTTTTATTTTGACGACAGAGATTTAAGAACCAGTTGTCATTTTTGACGCCTAACATTTTGCCCGAGACAGACGACTAAAAAGTGACTATTTCGGTATCGGCTGACTTTGGAGACTTTTTAAGCAAAAATACTGCGAAAAACAAATATTTTATGAATTCTGGGGACTTTTTTACTGTCTAGACGACTACTTTTCAAAATGTGCTGAAAAAATATAAATGTAAATTTCCGTGAAAAAAAGTTTCGCTTTTGTAAGCACCGCTCCGTGGCAGAAAGAGATCGATCCTCTGCAGACAGTCTTCTGTGGTTGAAAAACGTGCGGAAGACCACTTTCTTGTCTTCTGCGGATGTGTAATAATTTAAATCGCACCTTTTTTAATGTAAACAAATAGAGGAACTTAAAGAAATTTAGCTATAATTTTTTAACTCCATGTATATTAATGAAGTTGATCGGAGGAAACTACGAGCTCGCGTTTGCCATATTGGATTCTTTCTGCAAATGAGTGTTTTAGCGGTAGCTCGGCTCGTATGGCATGGCGGTGTAGGAAGATGCAATGATAATACTTGATATCAATATTGATGAACGCATGAGATTCTTTTAAATAAGGCAATGTAAAAGTTAATTGGATTAGTAGTTAATATTCATTAATTAAATATAATTATTTATCGCAAGAGAGTACAGGTTTACGGTCTGGACGCCATCTTGGATTTTATTTGCCGCGGCGCGTTGCAGCACCGCAATAACGGCTGGTTAAGTGCAGCAGTTCGTGACTGAAAACAATACATGGATTGACTGCAATTAATTAATGCAATTTCGTGAAAAAACAAAAGAAGATTTATTTATTTGTGTGTGTGCGTGGGGAGGGGGCGTGACATTAGCAAAACGTCTGGATTTGGGGAGAATCTAAATTTCGGACTTCCGGCCTAAATTACGATAATTCAAATAAAAAATATTATTTGAATAAAAGTGTTATTTGATGGTTTAAACTTAATAAAATTTATCTTTTTTAAATAAAACTCCTTTATGAGATAATGTAAATTTAAAATAAAAAAAACATAAATTGAATTAGTTATTTGAAAACATAAAAAAAAACTTTTTATTTAAATATAAAAATTTTAATATTTAAGATAAAGTTCAGTTTTTAATAAAATATGTTTTAAGTAATTTAATTAAAAATAATTTTTAGTAACATAAAATAGCTAATATGTAAAATAATAAATCCTTCTTGGTGACATTGAAAGCTTTCATAGACCCTCTCCCAACTTCAGTTTTCAACCCACTGAGAATACAAATACATATTTCCACAATTTTAACATGTACTACCTGTTTGCTTACAGTGGTGGTAGGTTGATCAGGTGACATTTTGAAGCTAGTACACGTATGCTGCATAAGTTTATTTACCATAGGCATTGTAGTTATATAGCAACAATTTATAAAATACTTCTAAACTAAAACTAAAGACCATGTTCTTGTAAAATGTATCACAATATTTTATTCTGGATGCATAGGTGGAAAGCCATAAAAATTGATTTTATATTTACTTACTATTTATTACTATCTTAATTTTAATAGTTCTGATCTTCTTTATTATTACTGTACATAATCATTAAGCCTACCTGTTTATAGTTTATGCATGTAAACAAAACAAAGGTTTTCGAAACTGCACCTGAACGAGACGCTTTGGCAACTGGAAAAAAAAAGTTAGGTGCCATTGACGCCTAGATTTTTGCTCCCAATTTCTCACCCTGGCTGCAAGGCAAACTCGATCGACGATCATTATTTATAAGTATAATTATTCTTTTGGATGGTTCCGGTAGGCATAGTCCTTTAGTGTGCCCTCAGAAAGCAGTCACAAGGAGTCAGATCAGGAGAATATGGAGGCTTGCTATTACAGCGCCATTTGTTAATGACTATTGCAATTGCATTTCTTACATTATTAAGACTTGATATACACACAAAATATTAATACTAAAGGAATAAAATGTCCCTAAAGAGTGTCAGCGAAATTTCTTTTTTTTTTTTTTCACTTTTTCTCAAACTTTAGACACACTGCAGCAACTGAACATATCAATTGATCAAGCTGAGAATTTACACACGTATTATTGAGTCAATTAATTTAAACTTCATTGCTAGGGACAATATATTTTTAGAAATTTTTCAAAAACTTGCTTTTTTCCCCCCAAACTTTGAGTCCAAAGCGGCAACTGAAGACCTTAACCAATCAAGCGGAAATTTGGCACACTGTTTATTGAGCCAATTTAGCCAAAAAATAGCACTAAGGGTAAATGAATTTTGAAAAAAGTTTTTTTCGTTACACCCTAATGCTGCTAAACATATCGTTTGGTATATTGAAAAAAACAAAGAAATTTGCAAGTATCATTTCAAAATTGCTTAGTATTTGTGCGATACCTCATCTGTTATCCTTGTCCCCCCTCTCCCCCCCAAAAAAACTATTTTAAGATATAGAAAGAAACTAAACACAGCGATTAATGATTGGCGCAGTTGCCTGTATCCATACTAACGAAAAATCTGTTTAATGCAGAATATTTTGGGATAAACAAGAAATCATCAGGCTATTTATCAATAAGATCAGCGGTGTAAAATATGCACAAAACAGTGAAATGTTACAGCTGATAATATAATGCAAAAACACAAGGAGAAAATTACCATTCAACTAAGATACTCTGATGATCTTTTTCATGGGTGTTCTGTTTATATGAAATTTTGCTTTCACACAAATACTTTTTTCAGTAAATGAATCACAGATAAACAGAAATTATAATTATTTTAATATGCATAATTATTTAATTTCTGCAGTTTGTCATTTTTAAAAATTTACATATACAAGATATTAATATTCTTATCAATAAAAAATTGTGTTATATTTCAATGTGTTCAGCTATACCTCAGATATTGGCTGAATTATTTCTTTGTTATTTTGAGTTTCAATATACATCATTTCATATTCTGCAAAATCTATTGGGCCTTCCGCCTGTAAATGAAATATCATTAAATAATTTATACAGTACAAAAAAAAAAACTAATATACAGAAATACATATTTTTAGGTTAAAAAAAAACTAATTTTTAAAATTAGATAAATTCATACTCATGAATTATTAACTTGATCCCCCCCCCCCCCCAATCACATAACAAAACTGGTACTAGTGTTTTCTAGGCTTTTTAGATCAAGCACACCACTTATTTAATTTTACTGACTGTCCAACAAAAAATAAAACCCCATTCCCAATATTTTAATTTAATCAGATTGTCATATGGTAGCTTCATACTGTTGATCGGCTAACAAAAATTTCTAACATGACTTACTACATACACACAAACTCTCTTACTAATTTGTTATAAAGAACTTCCCAAATAATATCGACTGAATTCTTACTTCTAAAAACTAAACATTAGCACAACAGCCCACACAGGGACAAGGCAGCTTTTGCCTCAGTCAGGTGGTCAGCCTGAGGTGAACTCCCAATGTTTAGTCCACTAACTAGCAAGCTTGTCCTTATTTCATTGACCCTCTCAAGCGATGAAAGGCTGAATCAACCTTATCCAGCCCTGAGTATTGAACCCCGGACCTATGTTGGAAGCATAATGTGTTAACCATTACACCACTAGGCATCGAATTCTTTCTTCACTTTAATTTTAAACACTCAGCTTTCAGCCACTAGAAATTTATATGGAAACAAATTAACTCATCTTTTCTTAGAAAATTTATTTCTCCCCATTTCTTGAGTATGACTGAGATTGTGACTTGATTTTATCAACAGATGATACTATTAAATAAAATAATCAAAACTTTGATAAATACCTTTATGTGTGTTATTTTACAAAGTGTACATGTGTTTCAAACAAAAAAATTTCAATCTAAGATTGATTTTTACAAAGTTTAAATTATTTTATCTTTTAAACACCTGTTTCTTTTGACTGTTCAAAATCTTTCAGATCTTTTTCACAGTGTGTTTATTGCACATTAAAAAACAAAAACAAAAACCGTCTTGCAGTCGGCAGAAGCATATTTCAGCCATTTCCTGTTTCTTTTATATTTTTGTAAACAGGGATACGTATTAAATAATGCAACTGTACTACAAAACACCAGGTTGCTAACTTTGGCACATTAACCTGTAGCTGCTGCAATTAAGAAGTATTTCTGTAGGAATTTGTACAACACTTTTTCACCCAATACAGTATTTTTATAATAATTTTATGGATGGAAATGTCACCAATTATGTCTTTTTATACATCTTGCAATGTTAGTACTTGACTTTGCCCCCATGGCCGCCATCAGCTTTTATCATGACACCCAAAATTTGGTACCAACACTAACCTAAATAAATTTAATTACAAGTACTGTTAAAAACCAAGAAACATGATTTTTGTTGAAATGAGTCTGATAATTTGGCCAACACTGCACTGAGTATAAAGAACAGTAAGGTATGGTGCGGCAAAGCTGGCCACCTTGGCTATTAATAATTAATTAATTGTCTGTGAGTGTGGTATTTAATAATATTCTGGGGATACAAGAAGAAATCTTGGTAAAAAGAGAATTATTGGAGAGAGTTAATGTATAAAATAGTTTTAATCTGAGAGAAATTTGATAAAGAAAAGAACATCACTGTTGAAGGAATTATTACTGCATCCAAAATGTTGCAGTATTAATACTGACCTTTAATTAAAATTACCTGAAGATCCTGGTATCTTTGAAAGTGTTCATCAATTGCTGCACCGATGCTGTCAAGCATGTATCAGTGGTGATGGATGCAATTTTGAACACTTACTGTAAATTAATTTCCACTTGTAAACGAGGTTATGAAAATAAAACACTTTCCCTATCATTTGTTCTTTCCTGTGTTTGCACTTCAATGTTTCCCTTTTGACCATACATTCCTATACAAAATGTGATTGTAACAATGTCCTGTACCAGCCCTCAAAGTTTGTACCATGAATTAGCAGTCACCCTGTATATATATTTATGATTGCACCTAAAAGTATATATTATAGATCAAAGTAAATATTTATGTATATAAATTTTCAAATAGCTCACGAAATTTTAAATCTGATATTCTCTCTCTCTCTTTTTTTTTTTTTTTTTTTTTTTTTTTTGGGGGGGGGGGGGCAACATCATACTAACCCATATATTTGAATACAGTGCACCTGAGTAATGATTTGCCAAAGTGACAATGACATAATTTTACTTGGAAACAGTCAAATATAGTTTACTGGATTTAATGGAATAGTAATAAGAAAATGAAAAAACACTGAAAAATGCTGGTGTTAAAAAACAATGACGATAAATATCTTTATATAAAACATTCACAACCATAATGAAAATTGCATGTACATCTGAAAGGTACAAAAGATACTGAACCAAAGCATTCACCAATCCACACGTAGAAAAGATAATGAATAGTAATGTATTGAGTTTCATTTTTCTAACTATAAGAAGAAAGGAATTCCTTTTTCACTTTCAAATTTGTTTTCGGATACTTAGTTCAACTTCTTTATAATACAGTAAAGTCTGTATTATAAAGAATTGCAAGGTTCTGAAAAATTTTTCCCACTTAAGCTATGTCTCCACTAAATAAATGTGTACTGCTAAGAAGTTAGGAAATTGAGATTCACATAATAAAGAATTTAAAGTACACAAGTATGTTGTGTGTAGAAGAGACATTTATGACATTGTCAGACTTAGATATTGGTTTTCTAGCCCCTTTTCCTCCTGTATATGAGTATGTTTCTACAAATACAAGATGCAAAATTTTATTTACCAAGTTTTTCTTCTTTTTCAAGGCTAAATTTAAATAATGTCTTTTCTGTATGGAATGTAGCTGAAATTCTTGTAAAGTTTGAGAAATTTCTTTTTCCTCCATTATCAGCTCTTCGACATCCTGAAATAGGGATTAGTTAGATAAGATGCCATAATAAATAAATGAAACAAAATTAATAAAAAAAAATATGTATGTACTTTTGCAGAAAGTTTTTCTCCGGTTTTACTATTTACAGCATTCAAAGCTGTTTTTCCAACTATATCTACATATTTAGATTCAAGTTCTTTCAAAGATTCCTTTTTTTCTTTAATTATTTCTTTAAGGGATTCTTTTTCTTCCTTCCACTTATCAGAAACATACTGTAGATTTTCCTCTGTAGCACTTATCTTTTCTACAAAGACAAACATACTTCTTTAAGAAACACTTTTTTTGTAGTGTTTTAACTATAAAACCAAGTCAAAGTATCATTCTTTTATTTTCCTCCGAAACTAAAAAATGAGGTAAAAAAAATTTACAATCAACTTTTATGTCTATCAGAATACGAAAATACATGTATAGACAACAACTAAAACTATTTTATCATTGTCAAAAATATACAGGATGGTCCAAAAACACTGATCTAGGCTTTTATTCCTTAAGGGTGTAGTTCGAAGAAACAAAATCTGTCTCACGGTCTAGGTACACAAATTAAAATAAACTAATTGCGCCAGAGGCTCAAAAAAATTCAGGATTATTCTTTCTGGGGTATACTACCCATCGTAATAAATGAAACAACGGTACTTTTTATAGAACTTTTGGGGAAAATTCTTCAACATGGAATTGTATAGCAAAAATTTTCGAGGAGTCACTCAGTCTGCTAATTTTTTGATTTTTAAGAATTTTTTCTGAAAGTTTCACAACTGATATAGATTTATTGTTTATTACGGTGTATAGTACAGCTTGTAAAGAGACATTCTAAAAATTTTGAAGTGCATGACTTAATTAGTTTGTTTGTATTTGTGTACCAAAACCACATGATTTTTTTGAAGTACACCGTTAATTATTGATCATAGACATATACAAATTACCAAGCTATGCAAAAAAAAAAAAAAAAAAAAAAAAAGGTACAGAATTTTGTGGTATCAATAGAACATTTCAGGAGATTAAATAAATACAAAATTTAAATTTTTAAATAGCAGCTGTACAAAAAAAAAAAAAAAAAAAAACTCAATCAGTAAAATGTGCCCCATACATTAGTTAGATGATTTTCGAAATACGAGCATTTTATCCTAAAAAGTGACGGATACATGAAAATAAATATATGCTGACTTAAACCATCTTTTAATGGTTCTCCAAGGGAAAAAAATCTTGGATAATATTTCAGTGACTGTACACAAATTAAAAAATAAAACAATGATTGCATACATATAATTGCTGATATTGATATTGTATATCCCCTTACTAACTTTGTTTAAACATATCTCTGAGCCTTTTCATGATAATAGGCTGAAACTTTGCACATCACCTAATTAATGTATGGGGAATATTTTTTTTTTGTACAGGAGCCGTATAAAAATTTTAATTCTGTACCTTCTTTTTACATAATTATGTAATTTGTTATACATTGCATTATGACCACCTACACATTTTTCAATGAACTCATCTGGATGACATGGAGAGCAAATAATTAAGTGGGAATCATATTCAACTGTTGCTGGAGAAGGTAAGGAATCATTCTTGCACTTATGTTTGTGAATGATGGGTAAGGTTATTGATCTAAGTGTATTTGATAGAGGGCCGATTGTAATGGCCAGAAGACTCAGAACAAGTACAGTAAAGCATCGTTTATACAACGTTTGTGTGAAGTCCCGACTCATTCTTATTCATTTTAAATGCAAAAATGTTTCGTTTATGAGACTCACAATTTCAGTTATACATTGCTTTTCACTTCCCCGTTCTTTGAAAATTTTCTGGCTTATTTAGGGAGAAACTTTTCCTAGATGGAACGTCTAACAAAGGATGTAAAGAGAAATGTACCTTACCTTTCTTTAAACATGCAATAGACTGTATTGGAAAAACTGTCAAAACATTTCATGAATTTAATCCAATCAGTAATATTGTAGTTATTAATCAAATACAATCAGTCGACTACAAACAGAGTTGGCTTTTTACCGGTAAAAACTGGTTTTTGCCAGGGCATGGTAAAAACTAGGTTTTTACTGGTAAAAACCTGGGAAAAAGGGGTAAAAACCTAATGATACGATAAACTCCCTGAGCCATGAACTGTATATTAATGCTATTTATAAAACTGTATTTTCATGTATAGTGATGTCGCTAGACTTTGGAAGAGACGGGTCCTTGGGACCCAGGACTCCAAAATTTACGGGTCCTTTTTTCCAAAAAGTGGGTCCTTATCGATATAAAAGCATTTGGTTAATTTCACGACTGATGTTAGCATGTCTCACCCATTTTGGTGTGCTGATGCGTATGAATATCTTATTTATAAATAACCTAAAACTTATATTTCAAAAAATAAATAAATAAAATGAATTATAATTAATCAAGAAAAATTTGTTGTGACATGCATGCCATTTACTTTGCCTTCACGACAAACCCTTCCTGATGACGCCTTGAATCCTAATAATTAATAAATCCTAATAATAAAATCCCCTTTTGTATGTACAGTAAAAACCGGGAGAAAGGCTGCATCGGTAGAAATGTTTAAGAAAGTAAAATGTACTCGCAGAACAGCCGCAACATCTTAAATTATTAAAACTACAGTAAAATACCATTCAAGCGCCCCTCCATCTTATATTAATTAAAAAAAATAATTACTATGTATTAATAAATTTATCACAAGGAAAATCGGAATATATTTGAGGAAGGAAAGGATATACAACAGTAAAATATGGAACCCCCCCCCCCCTTTCCTCTTCTAATTGTTTAAAATATTTATCGCTTCTATAGCTTATAGATTTCATTTCTAAATAATTGTCAGATTTAATATAAAACAAATCATTGTTTACATTTCGTCAAAGTAATCCCCTTTTTTCTTCAGCTTAACCATGTGTGCGCACAGCACGATATATATATCCCGGGTAAAAGCAGAGTATAGGGGAAAACTCGCAATGCATCATGGGAAAGTGAACAATCCTATGCCTCCTTTTGACTAGGGATCTTTCTATCCTGCATTTTTTCCCCCATGTAGGGGAAGCGTTACTCCGCATTTGTGTGCATGTAAACGGGCCCACAAAGCCGTTCACGATGTCAATCTCCCCGAGTAAAACACGAGCAGTTTTTGTTTTACTAGAGATTTACCCAAAATTGGCAGTCTGAACGCACCCTCTCTCACCTTTTTTTTTTTTTCAAAATTTTGCATGATGAAAATTACGCGTCCCAGGGGACGCGTTGTAACTTTTCTTTTGCGTCCCATCATCGATTTTTTGCGTATTTGACGCGTTATAGCGCATAAGCGGCATCACTGCATGTAATTGATGTGGATATATCATCAGCATGACATCCTGATGATGCAAACTACATTATGTGATTGTGCAAACTACATTATGTAATAAATAATATTTGTAAGCATTTGGTTTTCATTAAAATGATTAAGATAAGTTAAGTGTAATAAAAGTATATTTACAATTTCCCTTTAAGTAAAAATTATTAAACTAGCCTGCATTACATAATTGTAATGTGCCATCTCATAATAATAGTTTTAATAATGATAAATGTACATTATGTATAAATTTGAATTCTTGTAAGATGAAAACATGGATGAAAGTTTTCTGTGTTTATTATATTCCTTAAAATCAACTATTTTCGTATAGCATTCTTTTACTTACCAAATCAGACACTGAATAAGGTGAATATTGTTATATGGAAATGGAAATAGTGATTTTAAGTGTCCTGAACTTTTATCCCTGAGAAAATGAAAAAATAGCAGATAAATCTTCATTTTTTGCTTGTGGATTAGGGCCGATTGACTGCACTAGGGTCCTAATCCTATAGGGGAATACCTTCCTATTTCTAAGGTGTGATCCTAGCCAGTATTTATGAAAAAGGGGGTTTCTGAAAAAAAAAAAAAAAGGTTTCTGAAAAAAAAAAAAACCAGAAAACTCCGAACTGCTAGATCAACAGTCATGACCGGGATATGAACATGGCACCTCCCACCATCCAGTTTCGCGAGCAGAACCTCTCAGCCATTAGTGGAGAGATAAATCTTCAAAAAAGTGACAAAAAATAGTCAAACTAATAAGTTTTTCTCAAAGGTTGTAAAAACCCTGGTAAAAACATGTTTTTCCAAAGACGGTAAAAACCGGTAAATACTGTCCAACCCTGACTACAAAAGACTTTTTTAAGTTCAGTGACAGTACAGAATATAAATCACATCATAATTGGTATGTAACATGTATTATACTAACATTAAAGATATGCATCTTTAAAATATTGTGTAATAAAGGTATGATTGTCTCACTTTTATGTTAAGAGTTTTATTTTTTTAATTTAGTTTTTGTTTTCATTGTACTAGCACCTGAAAAAAAAAAAAACTTAGTTATTATATTTTTATAAATTTACATTAGTAGTGCTAAACCTGTAATGTAATGTAAGTTATTTATTAATGTTTCAGTTATATGTCTTTTCATTTATACGTTGTTTTAGACCAGTCCCTTGAAATATGTATAAAGGGTGCTTTACTGTATCTCCAAAACTGCATGACTGGTCGGTTGTTCCCAAAATGCCATTGTTAGTATTTATAAAAAGTGGATTAATGATGGTAAAGCCAGCAATAGATGTCAAGATGTTGGATGTCCAGGCATCATCAAAGAAAGAGGGCACTGGAGACTGTCCTGCCTAGTATAGCAAAATCAATGGCTAAGCTAACAACCCAATGGAATGCAGGTCCAAGTACTAGTGTTTCAGAACACGCAATTCTGCGGATACAGTTGGATATGGGACTGCCGAGCGGACATCCCACTCGTGTGCCTCTGTTTACTAAGCGTCATTGTCAACTACAACTACACCTACAGTAGGCAACGAAACATTGAGACTGGACCATGGATATGTAGAAAAAAGTTGCCTGGTAGGATATCCTGGTTTCTTCATCACATCGATGATTGTGTCAGGGTATGCCATCTTCCAGGAGAGCAGCTGCTCCCTTCTCCCTGGCAGCTCAGAACTCAAACACCACCATGTTCCAATATCTCGACTTTGTGCTACCACTGCTTAAATATTTGGTTCAATCTGTCTCCAGTATCTACCAAGAACTCGTGGCATCCATGCCCATGCAAGTTGCAGCTGCTTTAAAGGCCAAAGGAGGTGCATCACATTATTGTGTAGGTGGTCATAATGTAATGGCTCTGGTGTATATTTCTGTCAATATTTAAGGAATAAAAGCCAAGGTCAGTGTTTTTGGGACACCCTGTATAAATTACAAGTTCTAAAAAGTAAATTTATTCTTTAATTTGTTATTTTTTCATTCAAGAATATTCATCAATTGCATTATTTTCTTTCTCTTTGAAAGAAGTTTAAAGTGTTAATTTTCATTTTAAAGACTTTTTTTTTTTTTTTAACCGATTGAATACAGAGTACTTAAATGCTAATAAAAATGGAATTTTCAGTTAGCAAAAGAGTATTCAGTCAAAATATAGTTAATATATAAAAATGAACAGATAATTCAGACAGGATTTTGATTTGGAGGAAAAAATGTGTGAGCATAAAAATGAAGTAATTGAACCACTACCTTTAAAAATTACACAATGTAGAAACTTCTGTACATCTATGGTAAGGTGGTCAGACTTACCCAGCTTATCTTATCCTAAATTATAAAGTAATCTGTAAACTAGTACAATTTGATGAACCATTTAATGAGTAAAAATCTGATATTTTTCTACATAACAAAATTTGTATTTGCGCTGTATTTTAATTGTTAATAAATAAATAAAATACAAAAAGATATTTTAGTCGCCCTTGAATAGAGGGGAAGCAGAGATGAGACTTCTAGTTTGAGCTTTATAATTCACACTGGTCTTTGGTCTCAGGCTCACAAAGGAATTCTTACTTCAGTAGTTAAGTACAATCAATACCTCATTGTTTTATGAGAATTAAATAAATATTTATGTACTAAAGAAAACATGTTCTCTAATACAATATGTGTAATTATGTATAACTAGCAGCGTTGCCCGTGCAATGGAAGGGAAATGCCCATTGACCTTATATATAGATTGTAAAGGGAAGGAAAGTGATTCCTCCCACTGCAATGATAAAAAAAAAGGTACACGGGACTTCCCACTGCAACGAAAAAAAAAAAAAAAAAAGAAATGAACAGTGGACTTAGAGTACAAAGGTTACCGAGAATTGGACGTGGCTTGGTTTTTCTCCTTCTACCTGTTGTGTTCTAATAATCATTTATCACTAATACCTGCACACCTCATAAACTAATTATTTTTTATTTCAAATCCAGTAAGAACCACTGGAAGAAAATCACTGGGCATATATATATAGTAGATAAGAACTTAAATAATGATAAGTGAATTAAAAATCCAGGTTTTTATAATTATTTTATTAAAAATCCAGGTTTATTTACATGTAATGTTCGCAGTGGGTTTAATTTATTTATAAATATTTTATGAGGCTCTAATTATTTCTATTATATTTTACTATTCTAGTAACTATCTTCTCAAGGAATTGATAACCCGTGTAAAATACTATCTTCAAATTCTGCAGGACGCATACTTCCTAATGCAATGATTTCAAATAAATCCCGCATGTTTTTTATTTCTGACGGATTCCCGTTTGAAGTGCAGGAACGACCTTGAGAATGTAAACCACATGAAAAAATGAACAGCGTCAGTTGTCTTGGAAATGCTTCACCTCCACTTACACACAGGATGAAAGGGGGGAAGTTTGCTGATCACAGGTTAAAATCACGGAAGGGAATTTTAACCTGTGATCTTTTCAGAAAAAAAATCTAATAAACATTTCTGCACGGTACAAAATTTAAAAGAGGGAGAAACAAATGTTTAATCAGCTGTAAAAAGATGGAAAATTTGTGCCCGTTAGGTTTTTCGATGCAACAGTTTAAAAATAGCATATTTTTAAAAGCAGTACATTTTCTTCGAAACAGGATTTCCTTTAAAAAATTCCCAAAAATCTGCTAATTTAAGTATGATTTTGTAACAAATTTTATTTGAAAAAGAAAACTTTATATTATTAACAAAATTTTTAAGATTTTTAATAAGATTTTGTCCAAACACTATATGTAGTTTCCGATGATATAAAAAATATAGTGTTTGGACAAAAATTTAGCTTGTGATAACGTAAAATGTGAGAAAAATGGCCCAAAACCTTACAAAACATAAAATAACTCAAGAACTATTAATCCAATTAATTTCATTTTTACGGCATTAGCTTTCTCTTCTCCTATTTAGTCAGTGGGCCAAATTCGGTCCAGATCCGTCAAACGGTCTGGACGCATATAGCGAATAAACAAACAAACAGACAGACTTTCCTCTTTTATATATATAGATACATTATTTCCATCTAAAATATGAGTAATAAAAGATGGTTTTACTGCCCTCTTTGTTTTAACATTTCCCAGGCTGTTCTAAACTGGCAAAAAGACAGAAAATTTCATAAAAATTATAAAACTATATTTCAACAGTTGTAAACACGAATTTTGAAAAAGCATTAACCTTACTATTATTAATATTATTAATCTTGTCAAGCTACAAAGATGAGCCTCCAAAAGAAGAAAGGAAGAAGAGTAGAAAGGTTATTCATAAATAAAGAGCGTAATCATGGAGTACAAGATGAAAAGCAAACAAAAATAAATAAATAAAATAACTGCTTAATATATCAGGGAGGATATTAGTGTTAAAGGATCTCATCAGAAGGACTTTACTTTTTTAAGGTTATCTTCCTTTTCTTCAAGAATTATAATGATTATTTTATGTTCTTGGACAGAACTAAAAAACTTATTTTTATAATGGATAACATTAAGAGTTATTTAAATGTTTCACTTACCTAGCAACTTTGTGAAATCCCACTCATCAGCTTCTTCAGTAAAATTAAGTTTCAGGAAGTAATCCTGTTAGTATAACAGTATTTTAATGGCATACCTTTAGATATAATTAATGCAACAGTATCACAAAGTGTACATAAATAACAATACTACTTGTCTTGAAAAGGTTCATTTACAGGTTTCTTAGGCAAATAACGAAATTTTAACATTTTCTAAGAAATGCTTGGTTTTGTTAAAACCTTATTGTATTAGTTAGTTTCATATATGAATTTATGACACAACTTAAGCACATTTTTGTTGATGTCTTATAAAAGCACCAATTAACCTTTCATGCTGGAAGATATAGTTATTTTAGAAACACTTTAATTAATACTTCTGTGATGAAGTAATACATTAGAAGTAATACAAGTTTTCAGAAGTAATACATTATGTGATATTTAATTGTATATATGATATTTTGGTCAAGTATATATACATTTATGCCAAAATAAAAAGCCTACAAAATAGATCTGCATTTTCAGTAATTTAAAACAAAGTTGACATGGTTTAAACCAATTTTTTTTTCCCTCAAAGAAAACATTTTTTTAAAAAGAATAATTTAAAATTATGAATACTACAGATAGAATTAAGTTCTGATATATTTTTAAATGATCCATATAAGTATCAACAATAAGTTTTTATATCAATCTAATAGATACCTTAATGTTTTATAATTATTAAAAATTAAGCTTAAATCATAGGATGTATTTTAAATTTGTTCTTAAAATATAGGTTTTGTGTTTTAACAATTTATTTCTAAACCTTAAAAATATCATTTGAACAACTTATCACCATTATTACTGATGAATCTAAGAGCAATATTCTATGTATTAAGCAGTAAACAATTGTTATTGTTTTATATTACATACTAAATTTAAAAAAATAGTATTTCTAAATAAAATCTCAAAATTTAATGATTTCAATGTCCACATAAGTAGCAACAATTGTTTATTTACTTAGTTTTAATTATTTTCAGATGGAATATCAATTGTTATTTGAACATTTTATAAATAATTTAATTTATAAATATTTATACATGTAGTTATTTTTTAATATTTCATAAATTTTCACATAATTTTCTTGATAATAGTAAAATATTTTGTTTGATTCAAGAATTTAGGAACAAAACATGCTCTAAATAATACATTTTATTTTAAGCTTGCGTAACAATAATTTTAATCAATACTTTTCGTAAATTTAGATACTTAATATATATAAAATAGGGATGCACCAAATACTATATTTTGCTGAATAACAAATTATTTGGTTAAAATGTATTAAATTTTGATTGCAATAATTAATTTAATTAGCATGTTTTTAAATAATATTGAATATTTCATATGGTTTACAACTTCAGAAATTGAAATGCTGCAAAATTTAATATCCAAGTGTTTCCTTTATACAGTAGTAATATAATTTTTTAATATTAGTGAAATGATGATATTTTTTTAGTACTTATGTATTATCCCTGCAGTCAATCCCACCAAACCATTTTTTTGTCAAAAGAGTTGCCAAGCGGTTACCAAACGTATTCAAAACCATTAATAATTTCATGTGTCATTCATTTATCTTGACAAAAATCGCTCGTCTCGGCAGACCACATAATACGGATAATACGTAAGTACCTTTTTTTTTTTTTTTTTTTTTTTTTTAACCTGCATACTTTACCAAAAAAAATTAGCAGTTAATTGACTTTACACCATTTATGAACACTTAATGTTATGAGTTTCTCCTCTCCTGGTTACTGTTTCATATTTAAATGAGTTATTAATAGTAAGGTTAATGTAATACGCCATAAGATTTTAGAAAAATTGAAAAGCAACAAAATTTAAATTTAACATCTGAGTGTTTACTCTTACTCTAAAACTAATTTGATTATGATATTAGTAAGTAACAACTTCAATTAATTTAGTGCAATGGTACTATACCATATCTTATGGTCATGATTTAAAAAATATGTATTTGTTTACCAATTGTCGAATACAGTAACACCTCGTTATATCGCGTCTCAATAAATTGCACATTCGGATATATTACATTCTTTCTATGTCTCCCAATTTTTTTTTTCTGTACTCTTTTACTTTACATGAGAAGCATAAGTACATTTGAAAAATGCAACTCTAGCCACACAAAAGAGATAGAATTAATAAATTTTTGCTCACTGATGTTTGCTGAAAAACAAGTTATGAGAAAATAATCAAATCAAAATGGCTTTGAATAGTTTTTTCAGCAGGAAATGAAATGTGTATTTGAACATAAATTTAAAAAGGTAAATTAAACTTCTACGTTTATTGTTTAAGTGATTATCTTTCATTACAATACTTATACTATTAGTTTTATTATAGTTTAACTGCATGTGACCATAAAAGTAAAATTTCATCTTATCACGCGTCACGCCTCCCTCCACCCCCTGTTATATCGCGCATTTTTCATGTCTCCCGACAAGTACGATATAACAAGGGCCTACTGTACTTCGATTTGTTTAATATTCAGGTGCTGAATATTAAAGTATTCGGCCAAACCGAATATTCGGTTTGTCTGCTGAATAGACAGTATACCGCATATTCGGTGCAACCCTAATAAAATATTTTTTAAATATTTTTACTTTATCTGAAGATCCTGAAATAAATGTAGCTAATCTTTGTTGCAAAATGTGATTCTTCTTGAGTAAAGTATGACGCGTTTCAATAAGATCCTGAAAGTAATACATAAGTTCATTAAAAGTGACGCAATATATATTTAAAAAATAAAGAAAAGCAATACTTTTTTTTTAAACGAAATTTGATTACAATGAGGCTCTTAATTATCTCATCTCTGTTCTGTTTAACTTCTACGGTTGGCTTGTAATCAGTTTCATTACTTTCCAGGATAATTGTGTATTCACTTTCTTTGTTTTCAGAAAATTCTTCGTCCATCCCTGAGCCTGAAGTGCCGAAAAAGAAAACCACAGTTCATTGTAAACAAGCGTGGAAAGCACATAGTTGTCATAGCAACAAATACGAAGAGGTCAATGCCACATTGCATAATTAAGTAAACAAAGATGCAAATTTCGGAAATATTAATTCATTTTGAAATATGCATAGGTATTTCAATTTTACTTTGTCCAATTCTGAAGATTTGAAGAAAAGATTAAACGGTTGTAGATAAATTAAGAAAGAATTAAATGAAAGATAAATTATCTTTTTGATACTGGCAACAGCTCGTGTTTACAACAAAATGAGGAACTGCAGTCGCGTGCGTGTTTAGGTTTTATTTATTATTATTTTTTTTTTAAATTTATTAAATGGACTTGTGATAGAATTATTTTATAAATATGCGGCAAGCCACGACATCAAGTGAAACTTGTGATGATGAAGTGGTGTATGAAGTGAGTATGTGAATCACTGAATTCTAATTCATTTGTAAATTTACTTAGAACATTTAAGAGTGTTTCAAGAAATGATGTAACTTTTAAACAATTTTTCACAATGAATCAAATAATGGTACCTACTTAGAATACCTCTTCACAAACTGGGATCTGCTTTTAAGAGTTGTGATACGTGCTTTAATTTTCTTTATTTTCTAAAATCGATTACTCATTGCCTAATTTTGCAAGACAAATTATGTGCTTAAGATGCTTTTCTGAAAATTGCAGGGCACATGTTGTTTTCATATTTATAAAATGTCATTGCAAAATTTATAATAAATGTACTTTGAATACATAACATAATTTGTGCTGGTTCAAGTACATATAGCATAATTGGGTCTTTCCTTAATTAAATCACCCTTTTGAAAAAAATTAAGTTTGCTAAAAGAAGGCCAAAATACTTTTGACACGATTGAATGCTTATTTGCGGATAGAAATGAAACAGCAGCACACTTTTATTTAAATGTTAATTAATATACTTGAAAACATAAACATGCCAACTAAAAAATGTCTTCTGCATTACCAAGTTTTAAGTAATCACTCCATTCTTTCTTATGCAAGTAAAAAAGTATTTTTACCTTGTTTAGTATTTTCCCCTGCTTTGCCATTTTTGATGTTTCCTATTATTTAACTCTGTATGATTTATGTAAAAAATACAGTAACTTTGTAAAATTACAGTCACGCCTACCATACAACCGTTCTGTTGGATTTATTAATTTCTTTTTTCTTTTTGTAGAGACAAAAACATGTTAGTTATACTGGGGACAAAGTAACAAACAGAACAAATCTTTATAAAAACAACAATAATGTAACAACCTCAGAAATCAGGTTTTATAAATTTATTTCTCATAGACATCAACATGTAAAACCTAACTTAATAGAACACTCGATCTCCTTTCCTTTTAAAGCTTGGGCTAACGATAATTTGTATTCATATTATTTTTTATTTTGTAGTAGTTCAAAGAAAGTGGGGTAAAACGATCATACTGCTAGGCTTGCACTTAAAGAACACATGTATCATTTTAGATTTTTTTTTCATCTGTAATATATTTTATAAGGTATTAATAGTAATAACATGAATATATAAGTAAATAGATTCTGTTATTCTACTTTTATTTTTACCTGGAAATAAGAAAAATAACCCAAAATTTGATACTGGAATCATAAATTTATAAATAAATGCTAACAAAGGATATGTTTGCTGCTCAATTTGAAGAAAAGCCTGAAATTGAAGACCATGAAGTAAAAAAAGCAGGGTTGGAAAAAAACCCGGTTTATTTGAAAAAAACCAAAAAACCGGGTTTATTTGGTTTAAACCGGGTTTTTTTGGTTTAAACCAGGTTTTTTTTTTGGGGGGGGGTGGGGTTATCCTTTCATAATTACATGTTACATATTTATAAATAAAATTATTTGTAAAATGTTCAAATAAAAATTAATATTTCTTCTGAAAATAATTAAAACAAAGTAAATAAATTGTTGCTATACTTATGTGGACATTGAAATCATTCATTTTTAATATTTTATTTAGAGATACTATTTTTTATATTTAGTATCTACTTATATAATACGCTAATGTATGCGGTACCAAAATTGACGATATTTTTATGCTGGGAGCGGCAAGAACTAGATGTAAACATTAGCGTAATAACAATAACACACGTGCAAAAATCCAGATTAACAGTTCAATGACATCAAGTGAAGCAAGCCTATTTGTTACTGGTTACGTGTGTCACGCAGTAGATAGATTAAAAAATAACAATGTATGTGCAAAGAAGCAAAATCTTTCGGATTTTTTTACTTCACGTTTATTGCACATTAAAAAAAAAAAACTACTTTGCAATGAAGTATATTTTAGCCATTTCGTGTTTCCATACACGAAAAAGCAAATTGTTTCTTTTTGATTTGATTAATGGCAACGGTACTCTGAGTGATCTGCCAAGGATAGGAGATGCCTTGGCAGGAGGACTTTCTAAGGGGTTTTAATGCGTATCCACGTTACATCTGGAGAAAACCTACCAAAACTCCAGACCGTTAGATCGACAGCCGCATGATGGGACCCAAATCCGGGACCCTCACACTTCGGCGATCTACCATTTTCAGTGACATTACCACCGTGCCATGATGAGGACCCCAAAATCTTTCGGATCTATTCACATGTCCCATGGTCACCATCAGCTTTTGTCATGATACAAAAGCCCCAAAATTTGTAGCAACCATAACCTAAATACATTTCATGACAAATACTGTTAAAACCAGGAAATATGATTTTCGTTGAAAGGACTCCGATAATTTAGACAAAACTGACTGAGTAAATATGGTAAGATAAGGGGGGGGGGGCGAAGCTGGCCACCTTGGCAGCTAGTATAATATAATACAATAGTAATTGTTTACTACATTTTACATGGAATATTGCTCTTAGATTCATCAGTAATAATGGTGATATTTAGTTCAAAATAATATTTTTAAGGTTTAGAAATAAGTTGTTAAAACACAAAACCTCTATTTTGGAAAAGTTCAAGTATCAAGCATTATTCAAGTAAAAAATGCAGCCTATAATTTAAGTTTAATTAATAATTTTTAATAATTATAAAACAATAAGGTATCTAGAGTGATATAATAAACTTATTCTTGATACTTATGAGGATAATTTAAAAATATATTAGAACGTATTCTATCTGTAGTATTTGTAATTTTAAATTATTCTTTTAAAAAAAACCAATTGGTTTTTTTGAGAAAAAAACCATTTGGTTTAAACCATGGTTTAAACCGTGGTTTAAACCAGTCGGTTTAAACCATGCCAACCCTGAAAAAAAGTACGCTATTCTTGATATTTTGTGAAGAAAAATCCCAATTCTTATTTAAAAAGAGTTGAAAGAAGAGTTCAAAATGGCATACCGTAAAGCCTCTTTCGGACAAAATATCTGCTGGCTCTTAAGTGCTGTGGTAAAAGTTTTATTAAGCCTTTTTGGACAGATCTTGTATGCAGAAAAGGAGCTATTTACAATTTAATACTTTGCAAAATCTTTATTTTAAAAATTGTACATTGCCAGAAAATGACGATGTCGAGGAAGTTCAAACTCAACAGATAATTCAAATACTGGATGAGCCAAATTCCGATAGTAGAGGACATTATAAATTCTGATAGCTAAATTAAAATTCCATGTAAAACTGTTTAATAAAATATTTGTTATCTATTTTCCAGTTGATCTTATTCATTTAATATCATTTTCTATGAGTGTGTTTCATTTTTTACATGTATAATCATTTTACCCCACACCATGGGGTAAAATGATCATAATAACAAGCCACAAAGAATTAATGATCAAACAGTTTTAATGTTTGTAAAAGAAAAAAACAAAAATTTGTAGTTACTGTCAGATAGTCGAATGTAAAATATTTGTCAAAAAATTTTAAATATGTTGTATCATTTTAGATGTGTAGCTTAGTAAAGATGAAAATAGCTAAATTTATGGTCATTTTACCCCACCTGACCCTACTACATGAAGTGGAGAACAGTTTTATTTTATAATTAAATAGTTGTGTACCCGCTCTTCGCAAAGCAAGAGAACATTTTCCTAAAATGTGATCATAACTACTTGTGACAAAACAGAATCTCCAAGAAAAAAGAAAGTTCTGTTACAGTCTTTTCTGTTGAAACTACCGCGGGATATATTAACGCGACGTAGACTTACTTAATGTTTTGTTAGCTGTGATGTAATACAGCTGCAGGGGTCTGTCCAGGTCGAAATCGGGTCCGAAAACGGACCCTTCACAAAATTCAACAAGTTAAAAACGGACCCTTCACAAAATTCAATATCAGAAAAACGGACCCTTCACAAAATTCAATATCGGAAAAACGGACCCTTCACAAAATTCAGTTTGACCAAAACGGCCCTTTCACAAAATAACTATTGCACTTTTCAATTGAGTTTAGGAATTATTATCATTTAGCGATCGCCGATCGGCACCCAATAATATCTTGGCCTAAATGTAATCAATGTTGATGATAATGACGGGAGGTAGGTTGATTGGAGGCCCTAAGCCAGGGGGGTAAATTACACCGCCTACGATTGCAGTTTGAAGCAGACGCCTGCACTTGTTTGTTCTTCCTCCTAAGTTCCCCTCACCTGCTATGTAGGAGCTCTCTTTCTGGGAATAAAAATCGGACTAGTAGTGAGTGCTCATTTATTATTTCTTTTCATGTGAGTTGTGTTTATGCCAAAAAATTAAACATCAAGACATATTCCACTATAATATTAATAAGGCTCATTGCCAGAAGAAAAGGTGATGACAGCTGTCATTCTCGGATAATTACAACGTTCTTCATGAATAAAGACAGTGGCATATGTAAAAAGGGCAGCCAGGTTGGGGAGGAGATTAAAAGAAAGCACTTTGTTTTCCAAACTGGCAAATTTATGCACCATGTATTAAATGTTCAGAAATCGTTTGATGCAATCTCAAAATGATTAACTTAGTCCTAAATCTTATTCTAAAAGACAGACATAAATTCAGATCAATGCAAGGACTATATTCCGTATACGGTGCCTTGTTTACATGTCAATGTTTTGTTTACAAATCATTGGCGAACAATCTGACGCGAGAGTGAGCGATGCAGCGCCAACTGCCGGTGGTAGTTGTGACTGGCAACCATAAAGAATACGTGTTTCGTCAGGTTTGGGAATTTGAAATTGTTTGTGTTATTGATGGAAGGGAATGAAATGTGTTATGTTAATATAAGAAAAGAATTTGTGGGTGTTTGTTAGAAATATAGTACGTTATAAGCCGGTGGGTGTTGGGGACATTTCTGAGCGTTATTTACCAAAAAAATAGAGGTAAGTGTTCTTTTTTAACGAATCTTTCGATGTTTAAGGTTTTTAATGTGAATTTTAAATTGATATTTGAAGTGTTTATGTTTTCGTAAGTGCTATTTACGTGCTATTCTAATCATACTGACTTTATAAGAGGTGTACAACTAGGTTGTTTAATCCGCCGATGTTTTTTTGAGTTGAAAACGGGCCAGTGTTTGCCCAGTTTACATTAGCTGTACAACTAGGTTGCTTAGTTCACTGTTGTTGTTTTTTTTTAGTTAAAAACGGTCCACTGGTTGCGTAGTTTACATAGCTGTACAACTAGGTTGCTGAATCCACTGAGGTTTTTTTAGTTAAAAACGGGCCACTGGTTGCCTAGTTTAGATAGCTGTACAGCTAGGTTGCTGAATCCACTGAGGTTTTTTTAGTTAAAAACGGGCCACTGGTTGCCTAGTTTAGATAGCTGTACAGCTAGGTTGCTGAATCCACTGAGGTTTTTTTAGTTAAAAACGGGCCACTGGTTGCCTAGTTTAGATAGCTGTACAGCTAGGTTGCTGAATCCACTGAGGTTTTTTTAGTTAAAAACGGACCACTGGTTGCCTAGTTTAGATAGCTGTACAACTAGGTTGCTGAATCCACTGAGGTTTTTTTAGTTAAAAACAGACCACTGGTTGCCTAGTTTAGATAGCTGTACAACTAGGTTGCTGAATCCACTGGGGTTTTTTTAGTTAAAAACGGACCACTGGTTGCCTAGAATGACTAGTAAACATGGCGACAGTCGCTGGAGCTTGGCGGTCGCCATGTTTACATGGGGTGGGCACCGGCTTGTATGATTTTACCCAATGCAATGTTTCAAAATCGTGCAAACGTTCTAACTCGCAATAATTCGTTTTGCATTTTGAAATGAATCCGTAATTCTCTAATGTTTAGTAAATATCTGTAATAACTATAAATAATCTGAAGTAGAAAGGCCATGTAATGATTACACTAAAAGCAATCATTAAGAACAACTTGCAAGAGTGCATAACATCCAATTCAAAACAAAGGGAGCTGCCGTCATTGCGTGGCTAAGTCTAAGCTTATTGTTTACTAATTCACAACTGCATACTTATCAAACATAACATCCTTATGGGTGAAATCATTTTCAACTCTCTTCTTTCCCCCAACTGAAAGCGTAATGTGCCAGATGGCCCTTTTACATTGCTGAAAAAACAAACATTCCAAGGGCATCTTTCAGATCACGCAAATAAAAGAAAACAGAAACAATAATTATTTATAAAAGGACATTTTATCTCGTTGGATTAAAAAAAAAAAAAAAGCTGATTGGATTTTTTTGAAGGAACAGTTATACTTCCTGTTTTGTAAAGGGTCGTTTAAACATCAATTTTGACTTCATTGTATTGTCTCCTGTATAAGAAAACTGTATGGTAAGGAAGGAGAAAAAGTTTTGGCAAATAAGAAAAGAAAAACGGACCGACATACCCAGGCATAGGGGGGAGAAAAAGGACATTGCCGGGTGCCGCGCCCTGTTTAATCGGTCGAGAATCCACACTGTGGAATGTGAAATGGGATAAATATAGGTCAATCACTGCTCAAAGCTGGAAAAGGGGGGGGGGGTAGAAATAGTGTAATACTGCATTTTTTCATTCTTGGGAGTGAACAACAAAGCATAGGAGTGATTTTATTGGGATTTAATATCATTTTAAAGAGCGGTCATAGGGGTACACTACAGAGAAATGCTATCGGCATAGGCAGGGCCGTAGCGAGCAATTTTTTGCTAGAACCTATCATTTTTGATAGAAGACTGAAAATTTATAACTTAATTAAATTTTTTAAACGTAATTAATGCATGGGCACATCTTACAGACTGGGAATTTTCTGTTTGGAGACCATATAAAAATGTACATTTGTATTTATTTAGATTTAATCTTCCAACATTTATTATAATCATTACTGTAAAATTCTGTGCCTTTTTTTTTTTAATATAAATTTGTGATTTACTGTAAAATATTTGTGAAAAATATTTAAAGAATAAAACCCCAGGTCAGTGTTTTGGGGATATTCTGTGTACACTGACAAGTAATTTTTCTTTAATGGTACAAGTTGAAATTAATTTTTAAAAATGTTAGCTAATTTCTTCCATCTGTAATTATCTGCAACTTATTTTTGCTTTCCCTTCAATTGTTGAAATTTAACTAGATTTAAAAATTGCATTTTTCACATCGTTAGTATTAGAGTGTTTCTAGTCGAAACTGACAGACATTGTCAGTTTCGACTAGAAACACTCTAATAATCTGTCTTTTAATCATTTAAAAGTAAAGATTTAAAGCTTTATATTTTTAATTTTAATCGAATTTTTTTTTAAATATTGTTCCAGGGTATGACTATCCCAGATGTTCGGTGAACAGGAATTATTCAGTTTTGGCCAACTTTTTTTAAGGGAACTAACTATACCCATTTTGTTTTTAATTTTTAAAAAAATATTCAATTCTATTTCGTGATTGCTTTCTTGCTCAAAAATGAAAAAGAAAATTGGAAGAAGTTCACAAAATAAGGAAAGATTCACAAAATTAGGTAAAATTTCACAAAAATAGGACCCTGGGAAAGAAACCTGGACTGACCCCTGAGCTGTTAAAAAATGAATAAAAGACTTAGTTTCACAAAATATTTATTAATGCGGTGTATTCTGGTTTGATCAATATTGCCTTATCATATCTACTTACTATTAATTATACTATCTTTTACTGATACCAATACAATATACTGTCGTTTTGCAACCGTTAATGCTTAATTTAAAGAAACGGTTTAGATATTTGCCACGAATGTAGGCTTTCACTCTTTGGTGATTCTTTGCAATTTACGCATTAGCATAAATGATAATCATTTAAGTTTATGGTTGCCACTAAAACAGCTCTCCATAATTTTTTACACATAGTTCTTGTCAGATTGGTGTATTTAGCACCAGAGCCCTATTATCGCACGGGCTAATCGAGACTTTGCCCAAGGGCCTCCGGCTCGAAATGGCCCCCAATTTCAAATTTTTTCTTTTTTTACAAAAAAATTTATGAAAAATAAAATTTCATAAATGGGGGGCTCCAAAATTCATCAATGCCTGGGGCCCCCTGTTGGTCATAATCAGGCCCTGTTTAATACCGCAATATATTTTCTGCTATTTGAAAACGTGACCCATTTAAAATCTCAATCGAAAATAATGCTGGATAATTCACTGGTGAAAAAACAACTTTCAATTATTTATCTGGCAACGTAAAGTAAAATATAGAAGTATTTCATGAGTGGCGTATGTTTTGCTTGTGAGTCCGTTATTCTGATTGAGGAGATTGTAAACTTCTGACATCAAAATCACGCACTTTTCACATGTGAAAACTCAGTTATTTTAAAGTAATTTTTTTTTTTTCAACTGGCAATTTTAGTAATTGTTACTGTCTCCAAGACAACCAAAACGCAATATATCATACCAAAAATTTTAAGCTGCTTCTATTGAAATGAAAATAATTCTTTACTTAAAAATTCATAAAAAATCTCCTAATTTATATTTTCCTCTGGTTTTTCTTTTAAAAGAGGGCGAAATGTATGTTCCGTCATTTGACAAAATATAAAAAAGTTATGATGGATAGAATTCAAGATGCAGCAATTAAAAAAATATTTTACGAAAGTCAGCGTCAAATTTAATTTTATTTGAAAAATTCCCAAAAATCTGAAAATTGTTACACAGTCCGAACAAACAATTTTTAAAAGAAAATTTTCTCCTCTATCCGATGATGTAAATTTCGTTTTCTTGCTAGTGTAATTACCAACGTTATTACGTATTAAGCGAGAAAAATCGGACAAAACATAAAATAAAACATTTTCTAATTCGAATTTCGAAAAAATCGCTCCGAGCCATGTTAGGATCTGTCCTAGTGAAGCCGTATCCCAAATTCGGTAGGTCTGCGACAAACCGTCTTGGCGCAATGCAATCCAGAGACACGCGCAAAAAGATTGGTGGTCACAAACCTACCTACCTACATAGCTACATAGTACAATGTTTACTCTCGGATTTTATTATACTATAAAATTAACTAAGAAAGTGTTGGGGCATAAAATGTTGCTTTAATTTTAGAATGACCCAATTAATTTAAACTGTTCTAAATTACCTTAAAGACTACTTTTTGGTACAGCTTACATATTTGCCACTACGGCAAGATGTATTGCTGAATACACTAATCTGTCAAGGATTCAAAGCCCCACAATGGGCAAGTGGATAAGCCACTGAACATAGTAAACAGCTGAAGTCTGAAGGTCCTGCATTGGGGTTTGGCATACACCTGTTGGTCTAACAATCTGGAGTTTTGGTCGATTTTTTCCAGATGTAATGTGAATACACGTTAGAGCCCCTTTGAAAGTCCTCCGACGAAGGCAACCACCATCCTAGGCAGATAGCCCATTCGTATCTTTAGAGCTAAAGATTCCTGGTCGCCAATAATAAATAAAATAAAAATAATTAAAAAAGCAAAATATGGTGAAGGGACAGGGCTTTTTACTGTTTACACAGTGTTCAATAAACCTAATTATACAGCAAAAAATATAAAAAATCTGAAATTTAATAATTATGTCAGAATAGTAGTGTATCTGCAGTATCTTACTTGATGTTTAGAATAAATTTATGGTAACTCAGAAAGTGTTGAGGCATAAAATGGTGCTTTAATTTTAGAATGACCCAATTAATTTAAACTGTTCTAAATTACCTTAAAGACTACTATCTGGAGTTTTGGTCGATTTTCTCCAGATGTAATGTGAATACACGTTAGAGCCCCTTTGAAAGTCATCCGACCAAGGCAACTCCCATCCTAGGCGGATAGCCCATGCGTATCTTTAGAGCTGAAGATTCCTGGTTGCCAGTCATCAACTGGTGACTAAATTCTTTTGTTTGGCTACTAATTAATTTACACTCAGGCGTCATGCCATAGATAATAATTTTCTGGAAATTTCCATTGTCCCGTTAAGATTTTTTTTTTAAATTACCATAAAATTCTGATTATACACACTCCTCCCCTCAACATTGAATGATTTTGATTTTCGCTTTCAAAAATATCCCCTCCTCAGAGATGCAAATAAAGAGCATTCTGCCAACGGTCACTGCAATGAGTTCTGTGATGCCACCAACAAATTGGAGAGTGGCGGCTGTGATATCCCCTCAGAAGCTGGTGAACAGAGGAATTAGTAACTCTGCGTGACAGAGGCTTCAGCGCGCTGGACTTTCTGTGGATTCTTCTGTAGAATCATGGTAGAACCTTCGATTATGGTCTGGGTGCCGTTTGTATAGAGTTGCAAAAATGAATTGACTTTAAAAAAATAATATAATAAAATAATTTCTTATTTTATTTTATTTATTTATTTTTTGCATGTAAAAAACTAATATGTGGATATTTTCTGCATGAGATTCAACAGAATTAGCATAAAATATGCAAAAATCTGAGTTAACACAATCCCTGTACAAAGCAGTAATAATAATAAAAAAAATAAACAATTTTTTATTAATCCCAATTTTACCCCCCCCCCCCTCACTCAAAATAATTGATTTTAAGTTGCAGAAGTTAAGGGGAGCTAGTATCAGGTTTTTAAGGTATTTTTACAAGAAGGGATATATTTATTTTTAGGTATAAAGCAAAGCCCAGCTATTGCCACATATTTAGAACATATATTAAGAATTTATATTCCTAAGTGTATGATTATTGCTCTTAAATGTCGTAATCCCCCTCTTCCCCACAATTCCTTTAATATCTCCTTTCTTTTCCTATAAAAGGCAACAATCGATCTTGTCTGTTTATACATTCTTGGAACTGCTAACTACAGAAGCAGTTTTTTTTTCCATTGAAAATTTTGCATGTGGAGCTATATCAAAATCTGTTCTTAGTTTCATTTTTCTCTAGCTGTTTTCCATTTCTCTATTGAAAAGGTTTTTATCAAAAATCCCTATCAGTAGAACAAAAAACTATTGAAAATAGGCTTTACATAGTGTTCAAGATTTACATTACAAACATTTTAACCAGTAAAAAGTATAAAGTTGTGGTGGGATGACAGCATTCTACCAAGATGACCAAATTTGATGGAAAAATAATGACACTTTCAGTAATTTAGTTAATAAATGCTATGAATAATATTTGTTTTTAGTTTTAGTGTTTGGAGATAAATATACGTGCTATTGCTATATAAATGATGCCATAAGCTTAAAATTCCCAACCATTTATATTTCTTGGTTATCAACTTGCACCTTGCAGTAGTTAATTAAAAATAGATTTTCTTAAATTTTTTTCTTCAATTATCTCTATGTTATCTATTATTACCACTCTCTCTCTCTCTATCTATTAAAGCTAGTACAAGCAAATAAAACAGATGCTACCAACCAGTGGTGGGAACAACTACTTTTTGAAAAATGTAGTTAGCTACACTACTTTTGAAATGTAGTCGCTACTTCGCTACTTTTAGGAGACAAATTTTGCTAACAGATTCAGTTTGCATTACATTCATATTTAAGGATATTTATATCTTAATTAGAGAAAACTATTGATATCTTAATTAGAAAAAAACTATTGCACTAATAAACAACTACCAGGGGAGTGTTTGAGGAGGGCGGCGGGCCCCCTCAAGAAATGTAAAGCAATTATTAAAAAGGAGCTATTTTGAAACATTTCTTTTAACTTTAGAACAATAAAGTTTAAAATACCGAATCGTCCCCCTCCCCTCAAAATGGAAGCCTATATATATGCAACTGACAACTACTGCTAATTATTGAAGTATTGTTGAAAACTAATTCAGTTTTAATACCTCTATGATAAAAATAAATTGGGAAAGTGAGCTCTGAAAGCATGAGAACCAAAAAAGTAAAAATAATAATAATAATAATAATAATAATTGGATGTCTGAGCGGTAAACTCGTTAAACTCGGTCAAAACTCATTTAACTGAGAGGTTTTTTTAAAAATACGTTTCTACCTTAATTTAAAAAAAAATATCCACTTAATTGCATCTACAAAATAATACCTTATTTCTAATATAAATAGCATTAAAAATATATATAAATACAGCAGGGTGATTACATACTTTACAAGGTGATTACATACTTTTTTGTACCTTTTTTTTTTTTTACATGAAAGCGAACAAGTTAAATATGGGTTCTTTGAAAGCTATCGCAAGCGCAAAGCAAAGCTGTACCCAGACGGTACATTCAAACACCCCCGTCCTCGGAAGCAACATTGGCCATTCCAGGGGAGTCTCCTCCGTTGGATGATGGGGGACAGATAAAACACGGGTTTAATATTGGGTAATACCTCACATTTTTAAATTTAAGTTTTCTCAGGAAGAGACGTTCGGCTCTTTCAACCTTGGAATAAACAATGCTATGCTCTCCCTGATTAACATTTAAGTGATGTTGAGAGGGCTTTCCTTTTTGGTGGCGTTATTGCATCGTTTCCAGTCCCTCAACCCCCCCACCCCCCTTTTGTCAATTTTTTTTTAACAAAATACCCATAAATTTTCATTTTTTAGCTTAAATATTACGCATTTTAACACAAAGTTATGTCTATACCCCACCCCCCTCCCCCTTGAAGGAAGTATTTATACGCCTCTGGTGGGGCTAGTTGTATAAAGAAACGATTCAATAATTGAGGGTGTCATTGCGTGAAGAAGAAAGATCACGTAACGGCTTGCCAAATTAATTTAGTTCCTATGTTTTGTTAAGAGCACAACGTTGTACTTGTATATTTAAATTAACGACATTTCATTTTAAAAGCTAATGATTTATTTATTTGCGAAGGGAGGACAGCTTACGCCACTAAATGTGTCGTTTAGAGCTACGTATGTAATAATTTTGCCATACAAAATGTATATTCTGGGGGGGGGGCGGGCTGAGACAGCCTTACTATTTTTTGACGTATATTGATAGTTGAATGTTTCAAGAAAGTGACATAGCAAAACTTTTTTTAAAATTAACACATATTTTAACTAATCTAAATATTTCATTAACAAATAAAGAATATCTGCTTTTTTTCTCTTTGAGATATGAAGGATACTTGAAAAACATGTTTTGGCTCCCTCCTCTCCCCCATAAGAGCGACAAAAAAATCCTAATATTTTTTAGACGTTCTTGTTTATTACATTTTAAAGCAAAATAAAAATAAAAATCTTATACTTAATTTGTTTGTCTTTGTTTTGCCAACTTGCTATATCCCCACCCCTTCCTAAAATTTCTTTTTAGATATTCTTTTTTGTTGTATTTAAAAAAAAATCATATGAATGTTCTTTTTTTAATACAAAGGATATGTTAAATAATATGTAAAAAACATTTTGCCCCCCCCCCTCCCCCAGTGCAGCATCCCTTGGGGTGGCAATCTTTAAAAAATCCTTAAATTTTTCTTTAGGTTTTCCATTTTGTTACATTTTTAAACAAAAAATCTTAATATCTGTTTTTTTTTTTTTGCTGTAAGGTATGAAGGATATGTGAAAAACTCATTTTGACTCCATCCCCTCAAGGTAAATTTCGAAGAATCACCCATTTTTTTCCGATTTTCCTGTTTTTTTATATTTTCAAACAAAAATCCTGTGAATGTCTGTTTTTTTAATTTGAGATATGAAATCAATATTAAAAATTTGTGAAATACCCGTTTTGCCCCCTGTCCCCCTTTGGGAAAAGGCGATTTTCAAAAAATCATTAAATTTGTATTTAGATAATCCGGTTACTTATATTTTAAAACAAAACTCGTATTCTTATTTGTTGCTGTTTTCTTTGAGATCGTAAAATACTACAACTATTACAAAAATAAACTTTCACTTTCATCGATATTCGTGGGGGGGGGGGGGAGAATCACGCATAAAACTAATTTTTGTAATATGTTACATACTGTTCAATTATTTTTGGTTTTATATTACATTTAACAAAGAGAAAAAAATATGTACATAAGTTAAACATACCTTCGGTTCTTTGATTTAGGCCCATTTTGGTAATTGTATTCATTAAATAAAATTTAAACATAAAATTAAACATACATAGAATATAGAAACTTAAACACTATTCACAAAATTATATATTTACAAGTCACATTAACCAAGTTAAAATGAAAATTTGAACGCAACGTAACTCCCCCCAAAAAACACAACAATAAATGGGCGAGCAGTTCACGTTTGAGAACGGATTTAGAAAACCAAACAAACAAAGTAGACAATTCATTATAGGTTCAGGTTCAAGGGGTATAATTGGAGTTTTTCTTCCTTTTCATTGCTTTCTCACTAATTTTCTGGGCTGGTGTAAACCAGGAAGTTGTAAAACGAAGCTGTATTGCCCCCTGCAAGTCCTTCCCACAGATTTCAAGAATCCCCTCTCACACAATTCCTTTGAATTCTGTGAGAGCATAGAAATAATACATGCTCGTGTGCGTGTGGTGTGTGCCCCCATAGAATCCCGGGGGGCACGGGGCACACATTGATACCCTGGGCGGGAGAAAGAGAATTTGCACACGAGATCAATCGCCGGAAATGATGACGCAGCAAAAGTAGCTTCCAAAATGCGCTACAAACTACTAATTTTTTGTAGCGCGCTACACTACAAACTATTTTTTTAAAAAAGTAGCGCGCTACACTACAAACTACTAAAAAAAGTAGCGACTACTGTAGTTTCGCTACTTGTAGCGCGCTACTCCCCAGCCCTGCTACCAACTATCTGCATACTTATCATAGCTGATTTGCTGAAGATTGCGGTAAGTACTGGCTCCTAGATGAAATTGATTTAGGAGCCAGTGGCCGCTAGAAAAAACAGGAATCTTCAGCATTACGTATACCATACAACACGACACACAGACCTAGATAAAATGTAAAGCTGTCTGTGAACTCGAATATTTTCTTAAAAATTTTCTGCAAAAAAAGGCTGTTTGCCTTCCGAGTCCTTTATTGCAGCCAACAGCTAAAATTACTTTAAAATAGCTTACTACTTTAAACTAAAGTTCATATTGATGTTGATTATTTTATAAACTCAAACTCAAACATAATAAATATGATTTATTTATTGTTTTTTCACTGACATATTATTATATTTTCATTATTTTATTTGCACGCTTTTTTGTTAAAAATTAACAGTAAAGAAATTTGAAAAAAAATAAAAGCTGTCTGCAAAGTTGGAAATTTTTCTGCGAACGGCATTCGCATCTTTGTCTATATTATCTAGGTCTCATGACACCAACACACTCTGTCAAGGATTAAGTATAAGAATATTTGGAGAGCTAACAGTTTTAATAGAAACCATAATAGGAAATGATTATTGATAGGTTGTCAAAGAATCACAACAGAACGAAATGTTGCCATTGAGGGCAAATATCCAAGCTTTTTCCAGTCCCCCCCCCCCAAAGAACATCAATGAAGTTAACATATTAAATATAAGAACATATTTGAAGTAGATATAATTATTTATGATGATGTAATAATGTGTGTTAATTTTTCATTTACAATTTATCTTATAGGTGGATGTGTTTCTTTCGAAGACTTTGGCAGAAAATTTATGTTTAATTCATTATCCTACAAAGCATGCTAGTGATGAACCTAATCAAGCACAATGTGCATCTGCAAAAATTAAGCCCAAGCAGCAAAGGGTGATATAGTTTTCTTAATTATAAGTTTTATCTGTTTTATTTTTTTCATCTACACTGGTTAAATAAAGTAAGAGAATTTTCATCTTTTAGCAAATTTCATGAAAAGAACTGAACTGAATATAAAACCACTGCTTCTAGGCAAAAATGCAAATATTGTACCTCAAATACGTAAGCGTACACATGTGTGTAGGCGGAGCCATTAGAGAAACAGGCTTTATAAGCACACCTAAGTTAAGACGCATTTTGTTCACTAGCACACCTTGGCGAATTTCTTAATGTTATTTTGTAACAATCGGTTAATTTCAAATTGTTACAGTAAAAATGAGTAACCACCAATGTTTAGATGCTGGAATGAGGTGGCCAATAGTGGGGAGGCTAGAAGCAGTCCAATCTCAAGTTCAGATTTCTAGAGAGTTCAATTTAATGCCTAGTGTCGTGTGTAACTTATGGCAACAGTTTCAGGATACTGGATCCATCGAGAGCAAATAACTTCATAAGAGAGGGTTGTTTGCAAGAAGACCTGCTGTTAGCGTCCCGCTCACTTCTACGAACAGGAGAATCTGTTTAGCTTGGTGCAGAGAGCATAGAAATTGGAGTATGGATCAATGGGCGACAATTCTCTTCACTGATGAGTCCCGGTTCAGCCTAAACTCCGATTCTTGCTGTACATTCATATGGAGAGAACCAGGGAACCGTTACCTACCCTCCAATGTCCGCGAAATCGACCATTATGGCGAATGTTTAATGGTCTAGGCAGGCACCATGCTGGATAGCCGCACGCCTCTCCATGTGTTTGAAGGAGGCACTGTGACTGATGCAGGCCTCACAAATGGTCCTTTTTTTCTCTTAAAGTCCCTTTTTCTGTTCAAGGTCCTTTAAAGTCCCTTTTTCTTAAAAATGGTCCCTTTTTCAGGGCTCATCCCGAGTCACTTTTCTCTCTATTTTTAGAAGTTGTCACTATCGGTAACTATTTTCGACAGTTGGTCACTTTTTATTTCTTTGTACGGAGTATAAGGAAGTAATGTGATCCCGAAAAATTTTGGGGGCCAAATTTCGACGAAAAAAACGATTTTGACTATCTCTAAATTTACTTTTAAGAATTTTTTCAATGCATCTCATCGTAAGCTAGCATGCAAGATCATATAAACGCGTCTGCAACTCATTTTTACCAGTGGCGTCATTACTCATTTACACATCTGAAATGTATGATGGATTATAGGATTGTAGATTAGAGAGAGTACTGTACCATATTTTACTGAATAACGAACACTGAATATTTAGTTGAAACTCAACTAAATATTTGACTGAATGCCAAATATTCTGTTAAAATTTATTCAACCATTAGTATTGAACTTTGATTATAATGAATTTAATTAGTTTGTTTTTAAACATTTCATATGGTGTAAAATGTTAGGAATTACAATACTGCAAAATTTAATATCCAAGTGTTTCCTTTATATATTAATCACTTTTATAAATATTTGTGAAATATTTTTATTAAACCTGCATATTTTACAAAAAATTAGCAGTTAATTGATTTTACATATATATGAACACTTAAAACTTTTTTTTTCTGGTTGATGTTGCACATTTAAATGAGTTAGTAATGGTAAGGTTAATGTAATGTATCAAGATGTAAGAAAAACTGAAAAGCAACAAAGTTTAAATTTAACATTTGAGTGTTTTCTCTTACATTTAAACTACTGTATTTACAAATACACGCTTTTTTTCAAAAATTTAAGGCAAAAAATCTGAGTGTGCATTATATACAAAATAATTTTTTATTTTTATACGTAATCCAAGATAAATGTGTTCAACAAGAAATTTATTCAGAGTAGATAAAACTGGGAAAATCCTACTGGTAGCAAATTTTACTGGTAACACTTTCTTATACGAAATCGCTAGTAACATTATTTTCAACCCTCATTAGCAATTCTGATTGCCACTACCTGTGTTATCATCACTGGCACAGTCAATGACCTCTTAAATGATGTTATTGTATTCAATTCCATCCACTTAATTGAAAAATTCAGTCACTTTCAAAATCACTTACACCTCAAATGTATAGTGCGTTATATACGGGGTGCATGTTATGCTTACGCATGCTTGTTATACGCATGTAAATACATTACTTTGAATGTGATAATGTTAGTACTTCAAGTAAAAATTTATAATAAGTAAAAATTTGAGTTAATTTTTTACTGTAACTTTAAATCATTGTGTAAAAAACTATGTGTTTGTTTACCAATTGTTGAATATTTAAATTTGTTTATTATTCAGCTGAACGGAATGTTTGGTTATAAAGGTTTGATAGGATTAATAATCATACTTTTCATGTAACTGATTAAGAACTGGCCAAATTATGCAAAAGCATTCGCCTGAAATTTTAGTTATCTCTCTTAACCTATTTACATTATTTATTATCATTGTTTTTAACTATTGTTATTATTTAAATAGCTTGAACTTGAGTTTGATATTGATACTGGTTCAAGTAGCTATGACAAAAGCAGAGGTGAGCAATTTGCTATTAATGTGGATGGTGCAAATCCTTCCAGTGAACCATTCTTCAGAAGGTAAGTGTTAGTGACATTTACATATTTTATGAAAATACAGTGCATTCTGATTATTGGGGACACATAGGAACAAAAAGAGTTTGGCCCTATCATCAGATGTTTAAGTAAAAAAAATGGATAGTGATTTTTGCAAAAGTGGATAAGATGACTTTTGCATCTGCATCCTTCAAATATCTAATGATGAAAGTAGATTGTCTTCCTTGCTTTTTTTGCATGAAAAATTTTCTCAGTACATCTATGTATATATAAATACGCTAAGCAAAACCTTAGTGTCCCTTTTGCAGCACACTGCACGAACAGATGACCATGAAATTCGGCACAGTTAAAGTTCGTATGGAATTGTTTGTGCGAATATTGAAATTTTTATGTAGAATGCTAATGCACGGTAAAAAATTAGAGAAGTAATTTGGCACGCAGCATTTCGCACCAAGTCAGGCGATGGTTCCATTGTTGTGTCAATTTAGGGTTATAGTATTACAACAAAATTTGCAAAAAGTGGAATTATTCCCCAGTTTGGTGATATGCCAATGACTAAAATGTGCGTGGCAACTTTTTATAGACCGTGATAAGTGCGCAAAGTGTTGTAAATTCCATGTTTAAAAGCTGTAGATAAACCTTGGAGGAGAGAATAATATTTACTATTCGTTCCGGGCAGGCCGGAATCTAAGAGATGCTACACAGAAACGTGCCAATTCGACAATTTCATTATTTCCATATTCAGGTATCACACAGGGATAGACAATGGTATGGCACACACACACACACCAAGAAAAAAATTCGAACTGGTCCAACCGAGAAAAGTCTTTTCTGCTCAGTAGATGTTGCCAGAAAAAAGTTTCAAAGAAAGCCTCGCTGTCAAAATGGCTGATTGGAGAAATAAATTGCTCTGCTCTTGTCTTGTTCCGGCTGCTAAGCAAAACTGATTCTGCAACCTGCTGTATGAGATCGGTGCAGTGTTGCACTGGCTTGAGGGTTGGTGTTTCCTTTGCCTTTGGACCTCTCTCTGTGTTTGTAAACAATTCTGGAATTGTCGCAAGATTTTTTTTGTGACACCAAGTAAACCTATCTTCTTGATAAAATAAGAATGCTTGAGGGACAGCTTGTAGTACAGCTAGCAAAATATTTCAAAAGCACCTATTCAGAAATACAGGTAGGAGAGGGGGAATATTAATGCACAAAAGAAGCTTTTCCATCTTAACATTTGCAGATGGATGTTGCTAAACAAGAGAGTGTGGAATTGCGAACAGCCAGCTAATCATTACTAGGATCCTACTTTTACAGCCATCTGAGCTGTTTCAGAATTGAATGAGTTAATAATTTATAGCATTAAAATTGAGTTAATCAATTAAAGGTAATTTGAATACTCATTTAACAGAAATGACGTCTACTAGGATAATTTATAGTTATTTATTTATGTCAGGGTTGGATTTTTGACGTCAAAAATTAGTTATTGACATGGCATGTCAAAAAGTGTCGAAAATTGTTAAAAAACCTATATATGTTATTTTTATTAGTCATTAGTCACATTTTATTTCAAATATCAAATTTCAAAATTAATTAAATTAAACTTAATATATTTTATTTTATAATTATGTAATTAAATTAAAATTAGGATACCACCATTCAAATTATTTGTCATGCTAAGATTAAATATTGAAAATGTTATATAAATATGTTTTTGAAAGTACTGTTTTTTGTATTTTTTCTTCCTTGGATCAGCTTGTTTGAAATTTATGAATAAGTAATTAATTGAATACCTTTATGCCATGATTTTTTTTTTTTTTTTTTTTTTTTTTTTTTTTTTTAAGGAGAGCTTTGCTAAAGCTAGTCAGTATTCAATTACTTAATCATAAGTTGCCTAAACAGTTGCCTTTTGATGAGTCTAAATATTTGTTTCTCTGTATAAATATAATCCATTACTAATACTATTCTGTATCATATTTCAATATAAACATTCTTTGGTACGTAAATTAATTATAATTTGCAATCAAAATAAAGAATTGGTTATTATCAATACACTCAACATTTTCTAATACTTTTCATTTTATTATTATATTAAATTCATTTATTCAGGCCTAGACAGTAACATTTTTGTGCCCCTATACATAGCTCTAAAAACTCAATTTTTTAGCCTGCTTCTGCATGTGTGCCCAGGGCACGGGCTCAGATGCCTGTGCGATAATCAGGGTGTGCATTTAATCAGAACAAGCACAGTAAATTTATGACCCTTAATTTTTTTATTTATCTATAAAATTAGACTTTTGTCGGTACATTTCTTGGAATTCAAAAATTTTGCGATTTCTACCCGTTTCAAGCACTCGGGATTCCGATACGATCCTCAAAAAAAAGTTTGTCTGCCTGTCATTCTGTCCGTGATGCTTTTTTTGTTTAAGCATCATGTAAAAACAACTGAAGCGAATGATATGAAATTGGGTGTCATGATAGGTGGTCACTCAACTTAAAACATAGGCGTCGAATTTTTAAAAAATCTTGATTAGATTTTCAGATTTTGCGAAAATCGTTTCAAACTGCATAAATTTGTGTTTGAGCATCATGTAAAAACGACTAAAGTGATTGAAATGAATTTGGGTGTCATGATAGGTGGTCACTCAACTTAAAACATAGGCCTCGAATTAAAAAAAAATCTTGATTAGAAATTTCAGATTTTGTGAAAATCCTTTCAACAAACTGCATAAATTTGTGTCCGAGCATCACGTAAAAACTACAGAAGCGATTGAAATGAAATTAGGTATCATCATTGGTGGTCACTCAACTTAAACATTAGGCAGCGTATGTAAAAAAAAAAAATTTGATTAGACTTTCAGATTTTGCGAAAATCGTTCCAAACTCCTTAAATCGTGTCGAGCATCAGTAAAATTGACTGAAGTGAATGAAATGAAATTTGGTATCATGATAGGTGGTCACTCAACTTAAAACATTGTCGTCGAATATTTTAAAAATCTTGATTAGATTTTGAGATTTTGCGAAAATTGTTTCGAACTGCGTAAGTTTGTGTTCGCACATCATGTAATAACTGCAAAGTTGAAAAAATGGTATTTGGTGAAATGATAGGTGATCACCTTAAACCAGTGGTTCCCAACCTTTTTTCATTCGCGACCCCTATGAGATTTTTCAAAACTTTCACGACACCCCCCCCCCCCCCCCCCAATCTGCCATTTTTGACCAATAAAAAAAATTAATAATGAAAAAATACATCTTGAGATTTAAAATTTATATCTTTTAATACGTAGTAATTTTTAATAGGATGACGAGGCTGAATTTGACTGACAAGTTTGGCTATTCTTGGCTGAATATTGGTCAAGGTCAATCGCATGTCATCTTAGACATCTAATTTATTACTGGCTTTTGTCTTCTTCTGCAAAAGAGTTGAAAATCCAACTTCACGCAGATAAGTGTGGATGCAAATGGCGTTAACATTTGACACGAAAAATTGTCGGATATGAGCAATGCACAGCACACCAAAATTGAGTTAACGGTTTTTCTTGGTATAAACTTGCGGAGGAGTCATTTTGCAAATTCAAAAATTCACCCTGCACTTCATCAGGAAGATCGGCGACATCTGAAGATGTGTGAAATGGATTTCACACGATTCAGATTGAAAGGGCTTCAAGGTGACTACTAATTACACCTTTAAATTAATTGCAATTCCTATTTCCGATTCTTCTGTCTTAATGCATGGGTTCTCAAGCATTAGTTAACACTCCCAGATTCACCAACGTCAGTTTTTGTAGCTTTGATACTAAAGCCCTGACGAGAATAAGGATTTTTTCTTTTCAAAGGAAAAGGTTGAAATGGTGTCTCATGGCAAAGAGATGTAAAAATAGTTTACTATTAATTTCCTATAAAAGCGGTCTGCGGCGACCCCCGAAAAAAGGCATGGCGACCCCCCGGTTGGGAACCACTGCCTTAAACTATAAGCATCTAAAAAAAAAAAAATCCGTCATATTTTAGGATTTTACAAAAATCGTTTCAAACTGAGTGAATTTTTGTTCACGCATTACGTAATAATGACTAAAGGGAATGATATGAAATTTGGTCACATGATAGGGTGTTGCTCAACATAAAGTATAGGTGTCCAATTTTTTAAACATTTTTATTAGATTTTGCGATTTTTGTGAAAATTCTCTCAAAATACGTTTATATTTCTTCAATCATCACTTAATAATGACTAATACGAATGATACGAAATTTGGTGATATGATAGGTAGTTGCTAATCTTAATTTATGGGTGTTGATTTTTTAAAATTTTTTGATTACATTTTGAGATTTCGTGAAAATCGTTTTAAAATGCTGAAATTTTTGTTCCAGCATCACGAAATAAAGACTGCAGGGAATGAAACAAAATGTGGTGACATGATAGGTTGTCACTCAATTTAAATTCTAGGCTTCCAATTTTTCAAAAATGTTGATTAGATTTTGAGATTTTGCAAAAATTATTTCAATATGCTTAAATATTCGTTCGTGCATCACATCATTACGAATAAAGCGAATGAAATGATATTAGTTACTCTCTAACCTGTAATATTTGAACAATACATAAAAATTATAACTTCGCTTTCTTTACTTTGGCAACATACTACATTCATTCTGTGTACTCCTACAACGCTGACAAAAGTTCTTGCTTTTTAGAAATTTGTATTCAGTACTAACCCGTTAACGACAGGTACTTCAGCTAGTATATATATATATATATATATATGCATAGTTACAGTAGGTAGTAGCTTGGAAATTTTGAACAAAATATGTAGTTTGTACTGCCTAAAATTGTCCACTCAAGTGCTAAAGTAAAAACTGATGAAATTTGTGATATACAATTTTATTGCAAAAAAAATAGTTTTACAGAATTTTAGGTTTTTGACACTTATTCTCAAAAACTAGGGGTCAAAAAGGGGTTTTTGACATGATAGTTAAAACCGGATAAAACCATCAAGATTTTGTCAAAAACTTGCCAACCCTGCTTATGATTCATAGAATTTTTCAAAAGTATTAAAATTGATTCATTAGTTTGATTGGTAAAATCATACAAGCCGGTGTGCACCTCATGTAAACACGGCAACAGTCGCTGGAGCTTGGCAACTGTCGCCAACCATTTTGCACGATCAGCAAAGTCAAAGTATTTTAACACATTAAAATTGCACGTATATTCACTTACAAAAACATTAAAACAAAATACAGCGTCCATATTTAACCAAAAGGACATCTGTAAATTCAGTAACAGGCAATTTAAAATGAGCAAACAGTGGACAATTTTTAACTAAAAAACCCTCAGTGGATTCAGCAACCTAGTTGTACAGCTATGTAAACTAGGCAACCAGTGGACCGTTTTTAATTAAAAAATCAGCAGTGGATTAAGCAACCTAGTTGTACAACTAATGTAAACTGGGCAAACGCAGGCCTGTTTTCAACTCAGAAAACATCGGTGGATTAAACAACCTAGTTGTACACCTCTTATAAAGTCAGTATGCTTAGAATAGCACGTAAATAGAACTTACGAAAACATAAACACATCAAATATCAATTTAAAATTCACATTAAAAACCTTAAACATTGCAAAGATTCGTTAAAAAAGAGCACTTACCTTTATTTTATTTTTTTAAATAACTGCTCAGAAATGTCCCCAACACCCACTGGCTTATAATGTAACACCAGCATGCTTTCTTTTATTTAGTTTTATATTCACACCATATTTCTAACAAACACACACAAATTCTTTTACATTAACTTAACATATTTCATTCCCTTTTTTCAATAACATGAAACAATATCAAATATCAACCCAAACTGACGATAGGCGTATTCTTTATGGTTGCGAGTCACAACTACCACCGGCAGGTAACTTCACTTTGGCAGTGCATCGCTCACCATGGCATCAGATTGTTCACCAATGAATCGTAAACAAAAACATTGATATGTAAACAAAAACATTGATATGTAAACAAAGCACCGTATACGGAATATAGTCCGTTTAATTCTTATTCTAACCTAAGCTAGTATTAGATTGCAAACATTTTATTTAGATGAAAATGTTTAGCAATTAATAAGGGTTCAGTAAAAAGAAAAATTAAAAGTTTAAAAATAGTGACATCAAATACTTCATTTCCTCAAGAGGTGAGAAATACTGAAATTATATCATTTTTAATTTATTAACTAACTGATGAAAGTATGTGATATTCAAAAAAATAAAATTTAGTGTTGGTATACTATAACTATTTTTAGCACCACATTCTTAGTTTAGCCTTTTTTGCAGTCATACCCCTTTACTGTGCTTTTAAACTTGCAAATCTCTGTGTTTGTGGGTTATGGTAGTTGCTGAACTTGCTTGGTGAAATTAGGATTTCGTCAAGATCTCAACCTAGCTTTAAGACTTCAAACAAAATATACAAGAGTGTTTAATAAGATTTTACCACACCTTCTTGGAAATATATTTTATTTAATTCACAATTGAATTTTAGTGGTTAGTATTATTCTATAACCAAAATTTTCATATTTGCTATTCAAAATAAACTTAAGTAATAACTTAAATAAAAATAAACTTAAGTAAACATAAGTAAAAACTAAATGTATGTACTTATTTTTTTATGTATTAAAAAAAAAAAAAAAAAAACTAGATTGACTTTTTAAATTTGTTTCATCTCACTTTTGGCAAATATGAAAAATACACCCCAGTCACTAAACTTATCTAAGTGTCTGTATTTAGTTGATGTAAAATATTTTGCCATTCCATTGTTAGTTATGCAAAATAAACTTAAGTAAACATAAGTAAAAACTGAATGTATGTACTTATTTTTTATTTAAAAAAAAACTAGATTGACTTTTTAAATTTGTTTCATCTCACTTTTGGCAAATATGAAAAATACACCCCAGACACTAAACTTATCTAAGTGTCTGTATTTAGTTGATGTAAAATATTTTGCCATTCCATTGTTAGTTATGCAATGTGAAAGAAATATATAGATCCTAAATATATACTTTAAAAATAATTTTATGTTAAATAATTTTCATATTTTCAGTTCTCTGATGGATAAATTTACATTAACTGCTACAGCAGGAGAGGAAAATTGTGCAGAAAACTATGCCATTGGTTTTCTTAAAAAAGGTAATATTTTTATTTTTCATGTAAACCACAGTTGAAAAAAATCTTTCGTAGGGATAAATTCTGTAAGGAGGGGCAGGTTGGCAAGCTAGATACGTCGCCAAAGCTTATGATAAGTAAACAGACATGTCAGCATTGTCATTCGAGATGAGGTATTCAGCAACCTTTTGCCGAGTTGTGTTGTTGTTGCATGATGTCATTAGAAATTATGTGATTGGTCAAAGAAAACTGGAAACTGAGTAAGTTTCAAGGAATTATGTGATTGATTGAAAGAATTTAACTATCAACCGAGACATGACCCACAATTCAACATGCGTGTTTGTTGGGGAATGCTGTCTGAAGTTTGAAGATAGAAGTTTTTGAAGGTTTTTTCTTTTTTAGGAAGTAAAATTTCTAGTTAATTTTATATTGAATGTAGAAAAGTTGTGTAGAACGCTATGAATTAATTTTATTTTAAGATGTTAATCCTCAACGGAGTGAATATTAGTATAAAGCTGAAAATGTTTGTTGTGAAGAATATTTAACGCACTCGTGTTAGGTTGAAGTTCTGGTTATTTGAATGCTCTTTGATGGATTTATTTCATGATAAAGGCCTGTTGTTAACAAATAAAAACGTATGTCAAGGCCATTAAATAAGGAATTTAGTGTAAAATTTGAAGCATGTGCTTTTGTTTATTTAAATGCTTATTAATGACTATATCATTTTATCTCAACACCCTTTATTGAAAAATGTGTCCCAAAAATGCGACATAAAAAAGCGGCATAAGAAAGCGACATAATTTTACATGATTTAAATACTATTAGTTCACAACAGCTTTAATCTATTGTTACAATATTTCGCAAACTGTAGAATGTGCTTCACATGTATTTTTTACATATATTTAAATACTATTAGTTTATAACAACTTTAATCTATTGTTACAATATGTCGTAAGCTGTAGAATATGCATCACATGTATTTTTCTATAGATAGGTTACACTCATAAAAATTTCAATATAGGGTTACCAGGCGAAATACGCGAAAGATGAGCGATAAAATGACATAGTCAATTAATATCATTTTAATATGGCAATAATGAAACTAAAAAATTAGGGGTGTTCAGGGGGATCTCCCCCTGACGAGGCTTGAACAGCTGAGTTATTTCTTTCTGTAATGTACAGGGTGTCTATAAATGATGGACCCGATTTTAAAAAATCATATTTTCAAAAGTTCTCGACGGAATAAAATAATTAATGCGTAAAAATAACGAGAAAAGCTCGAAGTTTTTTTTATTACTAACAGATAGTATTTTTTACCTTATAAATGTTCAATATGTGACCCTTTTGTCACACGGCATACGTCCAATCGATAATCTAGTTCATTCCACACATTTTGTAACATGTTTCTGGTAATGGTTTGTAATGCTGCAGAAATGCGTTGTTTCAATTCTGGGAGTGTGTTCGGCATTGGCTGTACGAAAACACGGTCTTTGACGTAACCCCATAGAAAGAAATCGCATGGGGTTAGGTCAGGAGATCTTGGTGGCCATGTTAATAACGTTAAATCATCGTCACACGCACGGCCTATCCATCTTTGTGGAAGCACATTGTTTAAGTAACTACGAACCGTCAAAGACCAATGAGGAGGTGCTCCATCTTGTTGGAAGATAAAATCTGGACTGTCCTCAAGCAGTTGTGGAAATAACCAAATTTCCAGCATGTCGAGATAATTGTCACCTGTGACAGTTTTTTCACCGAAGAAAAAAGGCCCATAAATTTTTTCACACGACATTGCACAGAAAACGTTTACTTTGGGTGAATCTCTCATAAACTGTTGAAATTGATGAGGATTTTCACTTCCCCACACTCTGACATTGTGACGATTAACATGTCCTGATAAATGGAATGTCGATTCATCTGAAAATACCAATTTTTTGCCAAAATTAGGATTTTGTAATTCCATTAGCATGCGTTCACAAAAGTCTAATCGACGCACTTTATCATTCTCTGTTATTTGTTGCAGCAACTGTAAACGATACGGTTTAAACTGTAATTTTGTACGCAAAACTTTCCATACCGTTTGATGTGGCATTCCTAATTCTAGGCCGGCAACTCTCGTCGACTTCCGCGGGCTGCGAACAAAACTCTCCCTCACCTTCTCCACTGCGTCGTTCGAAAGGCTTGGCCGGCCGCTGCTTTTCTTTTTGCACAAGCAACCTGTTTCTTTAAACTGCTTATACCATCGCAAAATGCTTTTCTTAGTTGGTGATTCTTTACCGTATTGAATTCTAAAAGCACGTTGGACAGTAGTAGTCGAAAAAACCCTTGCGTACTCCAACACACAAAAACTCTTCTCACTCGCTGTCGCCATTTTGGGCTTCTTACTGTCAGCGATCGTAAATGTGCTGCCATCTGTTAGTAATAAAAAAAACTTCGAGCTTTTCTCGTTATTTTTACGCATTAATTATTTTATTCCGTCGAGAACTTTTGAAAATATGATTTTTTAAAATCGGGTCCATCATTTATAGACACCCTGTATATTAGTTTGACACTGAGAATTTTTATTGTTTTATGATTCTGTATTTATATAAAGGTTTTAGTATTTTGTGTTATTTTTTGTGAATTGGGAAGGACAGATGGAAATTTTTAAAGTTGTAAGAGACATAATGATTTTATTCTATGCACGGGATTGCAATTTCCTATCAATTTCCAGAATTCATGTACATTTTTTAATTTAATATGAATCAATAAATGAGGATTTTTGAGTTGTTTATATTGTAAGTTTTGAGTGTTTAGTTTCTGTGAATGTGTATAGTATTTAGTTTATGTTCATTTTATTTTTAATTGCATTTTAAATATGTGTACAAATGTTTTTATGAGGTGTTTAGATAAATGTATTGTAGTTTTGGGTTTATTTTCTCTTATATATCTACGTATGTTTATGCTATGTTTGGGGAGAAAAAAAAGTCACCAAGGTTAGACATTGGTGACAAAAAGAAAAGTCTCCAACCAAACCTGCCCCCACTTATGGAATTATTCTTCTTTTGTCTGACATCCAAGTCCAATGCATGTAAAAACTATGATTAGCCATGTTTTGTTCTGTTTACCTTGTCAGACATTTTAAAAGTCATCAAATTGAGATTTGGATGTTTTAAATCAGGCGTGCAAATAGTATCTATATGTTTAGTGGTAGTGACAAAAATTTGGTGGTACCAAACTTTTCTTATCTTTCAAAATCGCACAAACAAATTTAATTTTTAGTTCCATGCAACAATTGTTTGGCCGCACCGTGCAACTGTGTGATCCTTTATTTTCATTCCAGATTTAAATAATTCAAATGCTTTTTATAGTAATATTTTTGTTTAAAAAAAATGAATTATTTTCATATGATAAACATAATTTGTAGCATTTGTTTGTTATTCATTTTTGTGTGTAACATTCAAGAGAGTATTTTTTACTTTATGAAAGAAATTAGCAAAGATTGTATTGTAATTATATTATGTGTATATATTTTTACTGGTATAAAATATGTGGTAAAATTTATAGAAGTATCTCAAACATATCTCCAAGGGCAGATGCAGAAAAGTTCTCTAGAAAGAGCTGTATTTGTTTTTGGGTTACTTCTAGTAACTCCGAGAAGGAAAGAGGGAGGATGTTCTGGTTTAATGGTACATCCAAGATTCTAGTTTAGGGAGGGGGGGGGTAGGGCTACAAATACTGATGAACTCAGTTATAGTGACATCGATTATAGTAATAACTCTCTTACAGTGTCAAAATATTTTGTTCCACTTGCCTGTGAAATACAAGCCCACCCTCAATGTGGGCTTGCGTTATAGAGTCATAAAAACAGATTTTTTCAATGATGTTGTAATAAGGTTTAACTGTACTTCATACACCAACTGTAACTGTTATAGGTAAGAGGATACGTACGTTTCAGCCAAAAAACTGAAACGCTGAAACTTGGGCTGAAACGTACGTATCCTCTTACCTATAACATCTTATGTGTGTTTTTTACAAAGTTTTTTATTTACTTTATTGTTTAACACCAGTATTTTGAGTGTTTTTTCCAACTGTAACTATTTATTTAAAAATTGTCTTTTTTCTTTTATTTTCTTTTTTTATATACAAAATATTTTAGAAATAATTTGAAGACAATTTTAAAAAATAAAAATATTTTAATTCATTAACAATTTTGATTTTTAAAGCTTTTCAGATCTAACTAACTCTGCAGCTTTAGGGGGAGGGCTTTAACCCCCACAGCCCCCTCCATGGGTGCATCTATGTTCTGGTTCTTTATATTGCCAAATATTAGTGTATAATTTAGAAATGTACCTTTGTTTACATTTTTAATGGAATTTAAAGGGGGGGGGACTACATTCCCTACCTTGGATTGATTATTAATTACTAATCCACAATTATGCTGCCCATTTTTATATTCATGCAATTTTTTCTTTTTTTTCCATTTATGTAGATTTCTTTTTAAACTACATCTGGAATTGGGAATGTAGAATAATATTTCACATTTTTCCTACCCTCATATCATTTAGTGATTGTTTAATTCACTATGAACTTGGTTGTTATTTCCATAGTAAATTGAATTATTCTCTCAGCTTTCAAATAGTATAATTATATTGTTTTTTATTACTTTTAGGGGAATTTCATATAACACCTCTTCATTCTGAGTTAGAGCTTAGGCAGAATTTTAATTTTATGGACAAAATGGACCATTTAAATAAGAAAACTCATTCCTCTGGTAAGTTTTTTTTTTTAAATTAGAATGTATCTTGAAAGTGTTAAAAAATGTTTCCTGCTATTAAAGTTTAAAACAAGAGATAGAGAGAGATATATATATCTATATATAGCTTTTTAATTATTTCTTAAAACTTAAGTGAAAGTTTCACACTAAATTAAATTTCAGCTTTATGTATTTTAAAAATTTACAATAAAAGTATCTTGATACTAAGAAGCTGTCTAATATTTATTAAGTAATTACAGTATTTTGATGGGAAATGAATGGTCTTTTAAAAGCACTGCTTAAGGAAAGCGTTTGATATTTTATTCATTTTTCTATATTCTAACTAATTTAATGTACTGAAAAATCAGGCCACTTGACGTAAAAACAACATGCTTATAAAAAGACACAGGATTCCATGGCTATTTCATTTATACAGAACTGAAGATACAAATCCAATTAAACAGCTGACGTTTATCAAACCTATGCATTGGCATAATAGAGGGGGGAAATAGGGTAGGCTAAACCCACCCTAGGACCACAATTAGCCCACCCTAAAAAAAATTTTACCTTTCCCGATAAGTGGTAAGAATTAACCAGTTACACCAAAAAATTCATTAATGTGATAAGTTTTATAAAAAAATGAAAAAGATGTATTGTAAAATTCTAACTAATTGTTCCACTGCTAGCGTAACTTGGTAGGAATGGCAATTTTTTGAGGGAAGTAAATTAGTGTGACCCTCATCTGTGAGGTAATAAACAGATTGCGAGAAATCATATTTTCGTATATTGTGGAGTGCCATTTAGGAGTATCTTCTGTCTGCTGGTGAAGATCTTTGTATTTTGGCCCTCGGTAGCTAGAAAATGCAGTGGCAGATACAAAATTTTTCTTTTTTTGAGGAGTCTGAGTTAATTTCTAAGATAACTTATTTGACCTAAACAATAATATGTACAATAAAGAAAAATGTGACATTAAACCAGTGTAATTTGCTTTGGGAAGGGCTAATGGCTAATTTTAGCTTATTTGGCATAAGGAAAATGTACAATGAAGCAAAATGTTGCTCTTAAGCAATGTTTATTTTTGGGGGTAGGCCCTTTAGTGCCTCCTGGCTGGTTTAATGGTTTTTGGGTACTAGGATTAGTTTTGCAGGAAAAATTATGAGTGCAGGATTAGGACTAAATAATGCATTTAATTGTATATGAGTTATCCTGTTATAATCTTGACCATATTAATGTTAATAATTGATGCTTTTACCAGCATGTCACCAACCATATTGAGCATTTTCTATCAGGAATCGTAGATCAGCTTCAAGATGTGTATTATTGCTGACAGAAAACACTTTTAGCATGAAGGATAAATGAGCTTCATGTCTGGTTAATGTAGTTTTGAAAAATTCGACAAACAAATGTGGGTTTTATGCCTTCCATCCGTAGCTTTATTCTGGGAACTAATAAGCATCATGTGCAACTTAAGGTGTTTTTTCTTACTAAACTGATGATGTTGAATAACTTTGCAGCTGACTTTTTTCCTGTATCTTGGATTTTTTATTTTTTAGATAAGAAAGTTAACTCCAAATTTATCTAACACAGTGGTTCCAATCTTTTTTTAATTACGACCCCTAGTTTTTTTCAAAAATGTTCGCGACCCCCACATCCGCCATGTTTGACCAATAAAACAAACAAAGAAAAAAACCTCACCATAGCACTGTTGCCAAGTATATTACAACTATACTTCACCGTTTTAAATATTGTTTCGAATGTCCATCATAATCCATGAGTGTGCCGTGTTTCTCTTTCTGGGTTGATTCCTACTTTAACACCCCGACTCTCACCAAGGTGGCGATCATTAAACATATGGAGCTACCACGACGATTTTTTGTATTTATGTGGCAATCGTAATTTAGAATTAAAATGGCGATTTGGAACAAACTGTAAGTAAAGCATTCCGTTACATTTTTATTTATTTTGGGTTGCCAATTAATGTAGTTTTAATAATTAAGTGTCTTCAAATTCCTTAACGGGTGCGTTTATCGCTAATTAGTTCACTTTAGTTTTTATATAGTTCTTTTGGGAGCATTGAAACTTGTGCATATGTCCTAGAGACCCATGACTGCAAAGCTCGCCAAAGTGCGGGATTTTTTAGGTTGGCGAGAGTGGGGCATTAAAATAGGAATCAACTCTTGCTTGTACCATTAAACACATCTTTGGATTCGAAATCCATCTTAAAATCGCCTACTGAAACTGTTTTACAATCTTCTCCAGGCATATTCCAACTATATCCCGTAGACATTTTAAATGCTGTTTAGAATTGGCATCATAATCCATGAGTGTACCGTGTTTTCCTTCCTTGCTCCATAAAACACTTCTTCGGAATAGAATCTACATTGAAATCGCCTACCAAAACTCTTCACAAATTTTCGGCAGGCATAGTCAAACTATACTTCACCTTTATAAATACCATTTGGAAAGTGTATCATAATCTATGATGTGTACCGCATTTGTCTTCTCTGTTCTATAAAACACTTCTTCGGAATTAAAATCTATATTTAAATCGCCTACTAAAACTATTTTACAATATTCGCCAGGCGTTTTCTAACTATACTCAAAATATATTTATAATAAATTGTCGCGTTTTGGCACCCAGTTTAGCGATCCTTTATCAAAAATTGTAAACCTTGTGCGACTTTCAACATTTTATTAACGCCTCCCCCCCTCTCCACGTTATCTGGCAAACTCGTATTGAAAAGTGACTCGACGCGATAATTGTAGCAAAATTGTGTCTACACAAAAAGCATGGGAGAAATTAATAGCACTCTGGTGCTAAAAAAATTAAGGAAATAAGCGATAAAGCACCAAAATCAGGGATGAGATTCTTCAGCTTTTTAGCTGATTACAGCTTTTTGTGAATAAAGAGGAAATCACTTTTTTTGTCTTTTTTCTCTGAAAATTCTGTTTTTTCTGTGAATTCCTGATTGTAGTTATTAGTTAACTGTGTGATATTTTTATCTTCTAGCATGTTCCCATGTTTTTCTTCTCTTAAAACTTCTTTCACATTAATTAGATATAAATATCACATGTACAAATTTTTGCTCTTGTATGATTTCAGCTTTTTTTCTCTTTTGCCAATCTCATCCCTGCAAAATAAAGAAAGCTTTTATGACTGCCAAATGTATTTAATAAACCACAATGTTATTGCTATGGCGAAAACTTGCACATTTGCCGTTCTGCCGTGCTCGATCTGTTCGACTTTTTCTATTTTTCTCTTTTGATCACACATCTACAGGCTAAGGTCTTTTTTAGACACTTTAAAAAAATTTTTACAGGTAGCCATTCTCTAAATTTAAATTAGTGGATACAGTAAAAACACGTTCCAGATTAACAGATAAGCTATAAAGCGTCAAAATAAAGAAGGCGTTTTTAGCTGCCAACAATGAGTTTTAATAAACCACAATGTTATTTCTATGACGAAATATTTCCAATTTTGGCGAGTTATCGCCAAGTTTGTCGTCAAAAAATAAGTCTCCAAGACTGAACTCAATTTGGCAATATCTGCTATACTTCGTGAGAATTTGGCCAAAGCCTTTTAATTTAGAATGCGATTAATTTTTCTTTATGGTGAAGTAATTCGAAGTCGGTTTTCATTTCTTTTTTTTTAAATCATACTTGCTCTTATTCTAATCAGAATATACCTGGTAAGTTTATTAATATAAATGCAAAATATGGAATCGCAAAATGGTTTATTTATCAAAGAAAGTAGTAAAAAATCAGCAGAATTCGAGAAAAGGAGTGACTTGACCTGTATTCTTCGAGGGACAAATAATTAATCCACCAAAGGGTGCTTCCTGATTTATTTGCATTTTCTGGTAATGCTGATAAATATCCAATATCAAATAGACAACTGAAAAGTTAAAGAAATAAGCGATAAGGCACCAAAATAAAGAAGACGCTTAAAACTGCCAACAATGGGGTTAATAAACCACAATGTTATTTCTATGGTGAAAATTTGCACCTTTGCCTTTCCGCCACGCCTAAACCGTTCGACTTTTTCTGATTTTCTCTTTTGATAGCATATCTGCAGAAAGACCTTTCTTTAGACACCTCAACCAAATTTCTGCATCCGGCCGTTCTCTCAATTTAGTTGCCGAAAGAAAAACATCTTTCAAATTAATATATAGATACCTCAATATAACGATACTTAAGGGACCCAATAAAATTATCGTTCTAGAGGGATGTATGGTCAATGGTAATATCAAGGGGAGATTATGTTGTATGGAAATTCCACCAGTCACAAAATTTTATTGTTATAGAGGGATTTATCATTGTAGTGAGTTTTAACTGAATTCAGGGTGCGTATGAATCCTTAGAATTGAAAACATTTTCCAAGGTCCTTTGAACTACTTGGAAAAACAAAATACTCCTTAGACACTCCTTGGCGGCCGGGAAAACTTACTAATGTCCGGTGCCAGTTGAAATTGCAAGAAGCATTCCTTCCCCCCAGCTTCCCCTTTTAGATTTCCCCAAAGAATTCTAAACCATAGAAGTGCTGACCCTACTGAGAAAGTGTTACGAAGAAGTGACACTGAAAAGGAGAAGTTTTTGGGAAGTTAAAGATGGGGGGAGAGGTCTATTTGTTTCCAACTTTCCCCACTCGTGAGAGATCACACAGATAAGGAAGATCACGGGAAATACTTCATGGTTCGGATGGTGCTTAAAATACCTTAAAAAGTACTTACTTTTTTTTTCATTTTTAAGGCCTTTAAAAAGTACTTAATTTTTTACCTATATCCTTAAAGTTTCTCAGTATAGCCGCAAGGTGCAGGCATGTGATTTTTCCGCGAGTTAGCGGAAATCCGCTAATTTTAAATAGCTGATTAGCGGACTTCCGCGAAATTTAATATTTTCAAAACTTCCGTGATTTTTAATCTTTTCAGATCTTCAGCGAATTTCATTCAGATTTTCTTCAATCTGGTTTTAATTAAAGTACTTTCGTATAATAAAAACAGTGTCATTCTTGGTCATTCTGCGCTCTGTTTATAAATAAATGGAAACCGGTTGGCTCACCAAACTGAAGTTAGTAAGTAAGCCAATGGAAAACACGCAACTAGAAACATCAATGGGATTAATCCGATTGGCTGCCGAGCTCGTCACTTTTTAAAACACCACATATTGTATCTGAACTGAAAAAACACTCAAAATACTGGTGTTAAACGATAAAGTAATTAAAAAACTTTGTAAAAAACACACATAAGAAGTAAAAGGAAAGAGGATACGCATTTCGTTCAAAAATTGTTTTGAACTTCTTCAGTCCAAGCCCCTCGACGTAAAGAACACAGGGACTCTTTCCTTTTACTTCTTATGTGTGTTTTTTACAAAGTTTTTTAATTACTTTACATATTGTATCGTTAATTAGTGATATTAAAGCACCAGATTCTTTTGGTATTGTGTATTTGTTAATAACAGACTTATAATACAGTATAGGACCGATTTTCCGGAATTGTCAGGACCGAAGGTTTTTGGGATTTTGGGTCCTTCTTCCTTTTAATTTTTCCGATTTACAAAATACAGTACAAAGTCTCAAATCAGGAATCGTCGGAACTGCGGTGATTCCAGGGATTTTTTTCCCGATTTTCAGTGAGGAAACCAGACTTTTCACCCTCTGCGCCCACTTTAAAGCTTTTTTTCGATCTCCTTTTACACAAGAAACAAACAATCTCATAAATCGCACAATATTTATTTCGCAACATTATTTTTTACAAAATATCTCAGTAATTTTTGTTTGCCGTATGATTTAGCTTTTTCTTTTAACGCCTTTTCTTTAATTAAAGTTGTCATTATTTCTTGCGCCGTAGCAAAACCCTGCTGCTGACATCGTTCAATGGACTAATCAGTCTATCAATCCGGATTTTTTCACCACGTACCTCACTTTCACTGATTTTATATGTAAAAGCTCATTATAAAAGGATCAACTCCTACGGTGGAGGAAAAAAAAAAATCTGATGTGTCCAACACATGACTTCCTTGCACGTCCATTAGATCAAAAATATTTTCGACGCACTTCCTCTAAATTTATTTGTTTGAAAGAGATAAAATATCAATAATAGTAAGGTTTAGCGATTTCCAGCCAAATATTTCGATATCGCCAAGCTGAGTTCAATTTGAAAGATTTCCTTCTGACACTTTATTTGGCGATATTTCACCAAAAGCCGACAAACTTGAGATAGTCAGCGAGATTTTGGGGATAGCCAAAGTGTCTGTTAGTCATTGGCCACAGACTTTCAATGAATTGAATGCATCCATACACCTCAATGTATTCAAAGTCATTTGGCTCACCCTGTAAATAAATTCTCAGTCGATTGCTGTCAAAAAAGATATTGAAAACAGTTAGATATTACAATAGTTCTAAATACAAAGTTAAAAAATCTACGGGTTAGTTTTAGAGTTATACAAAATACGAAATAACTTTTGGCGCCAAATTTGGCGATATTTTGGCGAAACTCGTCAATGTCGACGACATTTGGCGAGATTTTAAGCATGAACCAAACAATGACAGATTATCGCCAAATTTGGCGATATTTTGCCAAAACTCGCCAGGAACGATGACAAATGGCGATACTTTGGACATGGACCCAATGACTGACTATCGCCAAATTTGGCGATATTTCGCCAAAACTCGCCAAGGTCGAGGACAGACGGCGAGATTTTGGGCATGTACCAAACAATGACTATCTACAGTAGTATTATATTGAAGATGTCCATAGACATTAAAGTACTGAAATTCTTTCCGGTGGTCCTGTAAATAAACTCTCCAGTAGATTGGAACCAAAAATCGAGATGCACAACTAGATGTTACAACATATGAAATTTCATAATAGTTTTTGAAATTTGAGAGTTAAATATGCACACACGTACACGAAAAGTCGCCAAGCTTGGCGACTTTTGGCATAGTTCTTGAGGGAGGCACGTGACCGTGGTCGGACCATTACCTAACTTATGTGGTAGGACGGTATTGTGCTTGAAATGGATGAATGCCCCTAAAATTGCCATTGACCGTAATGTATTGGAAATCTTTTGAGTGTTCCTGTAGCAGAACTATAAATGATAAAGACACTTTTTTTAATGGAGAAATTCATTTTCTAACTCTTTACAGCATACATCACTTCTGAGTCGTTTGAAATAGCCCAATACCTCTAAAAAACGCTTTGATGAATTTCGGCCCATAGAGCGTAATGTATTTCGAATCTTTTGGGCGGTTCTGTAGATAAACTATCCAGTCGAATGGAATCGAAAGGGGAGGTGCACAACTAGATGTTACAACAATCCTAAATATAAAGTTTCAACATTCTACGCCTAATAGTTTTTGAGATATGCGAGTTTAATGAGTTTCGGCCCATTGAGCGTAATGTATTTCGAATGTTTTGGGCAGTCCTGTAGATAAACTATCCAGTCGAATGGAACCAAAAGGGGAGGTGCACAACTAGATGTTACAACTATCCAAAATATGAAGTTTCGACATTCTACGCCTAATAGCTTTTGAGTTAGGCAAGTTTAATGAATTTCGGCCCATAGAGCGTAATGTATTTCGAATCTTTTGGGCGGTCCTGTACATAAACTATCCATTCGATTGCCACCAAAAGGGGAGGTGCACAACTAGATCATAGAACAATCCTAAATATCAAATCTCAACATTCTACGACCAATAGTTTTTGAGATATGCGAGTTACATACATACGTACGTACGTACAGACGGCATTGAAAAACTGGCCACAGTAGACTCGCCGCTGGTCAAAATGAGTTGCAGACGCGTTAATATGATCGTGCATGCTAGCCTACGATGAGATGCATCGAAAAAAATTTTTACATTAAATTTAGAGGTAGTCAAAATCGGTTTTTTTGTCGAAATTTGGCCTCCAAAATTTTTCGGGATCACATTACTTCCTTATACTACGTACAAGGAAGTAAAAAGAAAGAAAAAAAGCTGCATATGCTCTCAAATTAGGACAGATACATAACAAAAACACAAATATTTTACAGCTGCGGAGCTAGTATATAAGAGAGGATGGTCCAAAAAAAAAAACCTGGTCAGCTGGCTATGTTTATTTAAATCTTAAAGATTCCAAAGCGGCAGCACGAAAAAAAAAAAAAAAAAAAAAAAAAAGCCCAAATAAGAGCAGAAAGGCTGATAACGGATTATTTAATTCTAGTGAGTCATGACCTACTTTCCCGCTCGACATTCCAATGATTCAACTATGTTATCGCATAAGCAGAAACGCAAGAGGTAGGAAGCACAGAACTACACTCGATTTTCTTTTTTTTTTTAATCATTCTCTTGTATTATTTTTATTATTCTTCCAACAGATTCAAACACATAAATTAAAAACTTTGTTTAAAAAATACCTAAATAAAAATAGATTTGTATGTACGTGCGTACCCCCCCTCCGTTTTGCCGGTCAACTTCGGATTGCTTTAAATTTTTAAGACCTTTTTTTTTTTCCTATTTCATTATGATGATCCGGGAGAAAAAAGAGACTGGCGGCCATTCCGGCTTTTGGGTACTTGCGGATTTCGGAATTCCGGATAATCGGTCCTATGCTGTACTTATATACCTAATATGTAATTTTTATCATTAATTCCATATTGGGAGACCCCTGACTTCATTAATATGAAAACATGATTATTTGATATCACTGTGCTAACATACATTATACCTTTTAAAATTTTCAAAAATTTTGCCATAATTAAGGTTTCTGCCATAAATTAAGGTATATGGACATACATGTTACTTGAGAGAAAAAAAGGAATTATTTTGTCTGTATTAATTGCTTGTACATACATGTGCCATAAATTGTGGGCTTTTCAATTTTGGAAAATTGGCACATTTACACTTAAAGCAACAACCTGCCAACTTTACAATAAGAAAATCTAAAGTTTGGTAATAACGAAAGTAATAAGGGGCTGCCCATAAATGATGTCACGCTTTTTAAAAAATATTATTTGCCTCCTGCTCACACTTCACCATACCACCCTTGGCACATGTCATGCTGTATTACATATACATATACTTACAGTTTAAAAACAAAGCACTATGCTAGAAATCAAATTTAATTTTCTGATTTTAAATGTTTTTATTTTAATGTAAATGTATGTCACACATCTTGTCCCCCCCTCCCCCCTCGTCACAATTTCACAGCCCTTCTTTCCTCCAAACGTGACATCATTTGTGGATAGACCCTACTTAAGAAAATTTTGGGGTCCTTAAAAAGTGCTTATTTTTTTTTTTGCTCATAAAAGAGTCTGAACCATGTACTTGCGACTCCCTGTAATGGCTATTGTCGAGGTCCCCCACGAAGTGGCTCCGCTGTTGTCCAGTGATTGGAAAAGATTTGTCTCTCTCAAAATAGGGGAAAGAAGTGCCTTTCGCTCCTGGCTGACTGGGGTGCTAAAGGGTTAAATCATAATCAACAAAAAAAGGGAACATAAAAGCAGGATTCATTTGTTAACTATGCTGCATGGGTGATCTAGCTTTCAGCTAAATATCTATTGATTTAAATATGTTAAATTTTTGGTTTTGAAAAATAAAGTTATTTAGTGATTAAAAAACCACTGTGATATTGCATGTACACAATATAAACAATTTTGAGAGAACTCCTTGGATTTTTCCTTCTGAAATGTGTACAAACCCTGTGAATTTTGTTTTTCATTTAATTAATTAACATTTAATTTTATAATTATTAGTTAGATCAGAAAGTAATGTCTTTTTTTTAATATAGAATTCAAACAAATACACTTTCCACAAGAATTGAATTACAAACAAACAGTTGCTAAGTATAAGACTCATATATTTGTTAAATTTTAAAGCAAGAATTTTAAAAGAACTTTTTTTTTCTTTTGAATAAAATGCCCCGCCCCCCCTTTTTTTAATGCCTACCCTCCTTGAAGGATTATATTTGAAATGTTCTGAAATCGATTTTTAGGTATTCATGAGTGTTGTATTTTACAGCAAGAATTTTATGGATAGCTCTTTTCTTCATTGAAAGATCACACCGGATATAAAATGTGCAAAGGATGTTTTGGCCTCCTATCCCATAAGTTACGAATTTTAAAAAACTCGGATACGTGCCAAATTTCGTATTATTAACTGCAATAGTTTTGGTTAGGTAAAATATTGACATACTAAAATCGAATAGAATTTTCCCTTAGACCTAATATTTACTTTAATTGGCAAAATAAAACTACCTTTTAGCTACTGCTGCAGTAAAATCAATGCTGCACATTTTTTTTCTTTAATCTTATTTATTTGGTGTCTTTTTTTTTAAGTATGTTCCTGAATATTCTCTCATTATTCTGAAATCAAAATTTGATATTTCATAAGTGAAAATGTGCTAAACATTCAATACTTAATTTATAGTTTTTTTTTTAAACACTAGGGGCCAAGGCCCCCCAGACTCGCTACGCTCGCTTTTGGTATGATGCATTCGGCCCCTAATAAGGCTTATTCGTAAAAAAGACATAATTTCAACAGACAAAACCTGAAGATTGGATCAGATAGAATGTTACTGAGCTACACATTGCTTGGTTCTTGCATGTTCATTGGTACATAAAAATTTAAACTTCACACTACAGTAGACCCCCTCCCCCTCATAACACTGAAGATATTTTATTATGGGAATCCGTGTTGTACGGGTCCTGAGCTGTACTCCACCTGGAGTGCGGACTCCGCTTGTAATCGCTGGAAAAATTATTTGCACTCCTCAGAAACACAATGATATTTAATGTTGCCATTCAAATTTATATTAATTAGGAGCTAATGCGTAATAAAATCAGAACATCTGTTTCAGCTGTATTTTTAATAATGTAAAACCTATTGGACACCTTGCAAATTTGCCACCCATGGCGATTTTTCATTATTTGGCGAATTGCGTACATGTAAAGTTAATAAAAGCTACGGAACAGATAGGATAGCTTGCCACCAATGGCGACTTTTCATTATTTGGCGATTTACACATGCTCACAACCTATAATTACTGTTCATTTAAAGTTACCGGAAAAGCGTTATCCATATTTTCATTTTCATAATCGTTTGCAGATTGGCGTACTTAGCACCACGAATTATACCATCTTGTTGCGCTAGCAAATATCCAAAGTGTACTATAACTGCTATAATGGCATAGTTAACGCCGCCAAATATTTCTACTGGTAGCAAATAATCCAGCTGGACCGAACCGGCTTTAAAATTATCTGCATTTTAATTATTTTTCATTTTCAAGATATTAGTTTTTCTGTTTTGGAAAAACGAATAATCACTAATTCTAAACTCCTGTTGTCTAAGCGAACTTACTATTTGAAAATTGTCAACTTTATCTAACACATTTTGAGTTACTTATTTCATATAGTTTTTATTTTGGCGTAAAATAGGCATAATTCTAACTCATTTTTGTAAATTTCACGCGATTCTAGATACTTGGAAACGCTTTGTTGCAAAGGAATGAATGATGTTATGCCAAATCTGGCAACCATTATGTTTATTTTTTTAGTTTTTCATTAATATCTTCTAAAATAATTCGATTTTCGAAATTTAAGTCAGCTTAGCAGGTTCCTCGGAATTTTGCGAATCTGTGGGCACCTTAGTCGAAATTCAAATCCCCACGGTTTAAGAGAAAATAGGTGAACAAGCTTTTGACAGCGGCCCTTACTTTTTTTTAGAATAGAGAGACTAGATACACAAATATGATTTACTGCAGCAATAATTTAGACTATTCTCTTGTGTGTGTTGACAAATTGGTCAGCAAAATAAATTATCTAGGCTGAGATTTTTAACAATATCTTGGTTAAATGCAAATTAGACAGTGTTTTCTTTTCGGGCATGTAACATCAATAATCATTGGGGTTTTAAAACTAGGTTTAGTGTTGAAAATACACTCTGTCTTACATACTCCAGTGGTTATAAAGCAGGATTTGAAAACTTAAAAAAAAAAAAAAAGTTTAAACTTTTCTGTCTATTTTGAAAATTTCGGTGTAGGGTGAAGTTTTTCCGTAGGGGAAGGTTTTGGGAGAGGGAGCATTTTTTTTTTTTTTTTTTTTTTGGAGGGGGGACACTACCCCCAGAATTGTAAACCCTAATTACATCCAGCTGGACGTATACTACACTAATACATATAATAAACTAATACTAATTAATAATAATATTCTGACTTGCATATAACATACTAACGTGAAAATAAAGAGGGCTGTAGTCCACCCTAGAAAATGAGGCCAGTTACGGCAATTAACCTATGAGAGCTAGAAAGTGAGGAAGGCCCCCAATTTGATTGCTTGATGTTGTTGGGTGACTTAAAAACAATATTTTTGGGAGACCAGAGGAGTATAGCCTTAGATACAACCAGATGGCAGGAACTGATTTGGATGGCATTATCTAGCAGTAGGTTGTTGTGCCCCACAAGAAAAACTAATGTTTAAATAGTTTACTAGTGAAAAAACACATTTTATGCTAAAATATTAGGTTGTAATGAAGTTTCCTGCTACCACGAACATCATCAGCACACGGTTCGCGCTGGCGTATTTGCTCATATTTTTTCAAACGATTTTTGGCATTTGAAAGAAAGAGACTTACTTTATAACACTGTGTTGTTAAAGCTGTAAAAAAATATACTTATCATTAAGTACAAGGTGTCTTAAATGGAACTATCATTCTATCGGATTAGAACCATCATTTACTTCCAGTTCTGTTGCAAGAAGTCAGCTACAGAATATCAACGAATTGTGCATACAGCTTTAAAGTACTATTGTTGTATCATGTGACACTGTGCAGGCTTGGTACCGAAAGTTCAAAAACAAGGACTATGACCTTCAAGAAGCAGGGAGCTCTGGCTGGTCTATTGATGTTCATGAGGTTAGCTTGTGAGAAATTGTGGAAGAAGTTCAGTAATTAACCACTCGACAGTTATCTAAGGAGTTAGAAGTTTGTTTTTCAAGCAGATTTGGCGAAAAACTTTCTTTACAACCTGATAATTTACAGTGAGCTCTCACTTATACAACTCTCAGTTACATGCCGAATTCAGTAGGTCACATTCATGCTTGATTGGAAATAATACTTAACTACGGCTCTTCTCTCACTTATATGATGCTTTAAATGCTTGCATGGTCTCTCACTTGTACAACTCTCTCAGTTATACAGTCTCTCAGTCTACAGTCCCCTGAAAATTGTGTAAGTGAGTAGTCACTGTACTAACACAATTCCCAAAGATATTCTCAGTGGTAGAGTATTTTTGTTAAAAAGTCAATAAGATCCTGGAAAATATACAACTGTTTATCTACTTCTCTTCACAATATTGCTTTAACTCTTTAAAGCATAGTGTTATGAAAAACATACCACATATTCAAGCTTTTTCTAAGTCTAGTATAATTTGATTACCTATTATTAGTTAACTACTTTACCACTGTATTGGTAAGTACTAAAAAATTTTGTTTTTGTTTTAATGGTTTTCTTTGCTTTGTAAATATAAATAATTTGTGTTGTGTATAAAACAATGTTTTGTGCATCAAAGAGTTAACAGTATGATTTTATTTTTAATTAATTATTAATTTTGTCATAAAACTGCTTAATAATGGTCAGGTATTTTTATTTTTACTTTTATAGTGGAACAAGAGGAAGAAGAAGAGGCTGTAGCTATTACTGTTAGATTTGAAGGACCTAATGCAGAAAAAGATAAACAAATGCGTGAGAAATCATATCAGTTCCTTCAACAGAAGTATGCAAATGAGCCATGGATAAATTTAAATTATCATCCACTTGATGTTAGTAATTTTGAATCATTTTAATGTATGCTTTATAATTTTAAATAAATTGATATAAAGTAATTTAAAAGCAAAAGGACGGATAGTATTAAAATCATTAAAAGCAGTTAAAAACACATTAAAATCCGTTTGTAGCACTTTCGGTGGCTGCCACCACCTTCTTCAGCTCTGGTCTTAATTCAAACTGCCTTAATGAGGAAGAGAACCAGGCAGTTTGAATTAACGGTGTTATTCGAAAAAATCATGTGATTTTGGTACATAATTACAAATGAACTAATTATGCCAGGCACTTCAAAATTTTGAAACTGTCTCTTTACAAGCTGTATTAGATACTGCGAAGACAGGTCAATCTGTATCAGTTTCAAAACTTTTAGAAAAAATTCTTAAAAATCGGAAATTTTTGCAAAGCGTGTCACTCTTTGAAAAATCTTGCAGCTCAGATCCATATTTAAGAATTTTCTCTGAAAATTTCACAAAAGCCACAGCTTTTTCACTTATCGCAGTGTGTAAAACAGCTTATGAAGAACCATCTGGAATTTTTTTGAGACCATGGTGCTGTTAGTTTATTTCAATTTGTGTACCAAGACTAAAAACAGAGTTCTTTTTTTTTCGAAGAACAGCCTTAAGACCAGAGCTGAAGAAGGTGGTGGCTGCCACCGAAAGTGCTACAAACGGATTTTAATGTGTTTTTAACTGCTTTTAATGATGATATAAAGTTATTCTACATCTTGAGCCTTTTCCTTTTATTTTGGTTTTGGTTGAGGCTACAGTGTATGTATGAACAACAGCTATTTTCGTATATGTATAGTTAATAATTAACTCTAAGAAAACAGTAGTTCATATGTTTTCTTTGATAAAAACTATGGATCAGCTAGGATAGCTTGCCGCCATTGGCGACTTTTCATTATTTGGCAATTTGCCCATGCTCACAACCTATAATTACTGCTCATGTAAGGTTCCCGGAAAACTGTTATCCATATTTTCATATACATAATCCTTTGCAGATTGGCGTATTTAGCACCACAAATTATATCATTTCACTGCGCTGGCAAATATCAAAGTGTACTATAACTGCTATAATGGCATAGTCAACCCCACCAAATATTTCTACTGATAACAAATACTCCAGCTGGACCAAACCGTCTTTAAAATAATCTGCATTTTGATTATTTTTCATTTTCAAGATATTGGGTTCTAACATTTTTGAACTCGTGGTTTAGATTCACCATGCTTGGAAAGATACTATTTTGCCAGATCGTACCTAATGCCAAGACGGTGCTTTTAAAATCAGTTACAATGAGTTATTCTGTTTTGGAAAAACGAATAATGGCTAATTCTAAACTTCTGTTGGCTAAGCGAACTTACTATTTGAAAATTGTCAACTTTATGTGACACACTATGAGTTATTTATTTCATATACTTTTCAATTTGGCGTAAAATGGGTGTAATTCTACTGCATGTTTGTCAAATTCACACAATTCTACATGCTTGGAATTGCTTTGATGCAAAGGAATAAATGATTTTATTTCAAATCTGGCAACCATTATGTTTTATTTTTTCAGTTTTTTTATTAATATCTTCTAAAATAATTCAATTTTCGAAATTTAAGTCAGCTTATCAGGTTCCTTGGAATTTCCCGAATCTGTGGACATGTTTCTCGAAATTCAAATCCCCACCGTTTAGGAGAAGATAGCCAAACAAGCTCTTGACAGCGGCCGTGACTTTTTTTTAGAATAGGAAGACACTATGTATTTGAGTGCATTTCACTTAGTTAGGATACTATGACATAAAGTAAGCATTTATGTAAATTTTACTTACCCTTTTGGCTAGCATGATGCAAAAGATAAATAAAATTATGAATAAGCCTTATTAGGGGCTAAATGCCTCATACGATAAGCGAGCGTAGCGAGTCTAGGGGCCATGGCCCCTAGTGTTACAAAGAAAACTTTTATGCAAATTTTGCTTGCCCTTATGGATAGCATGATGCAAAAGATAAATAAAATTATTGAAATAAATTCATTTGAATACATAATATAGGCTCAGTGAAAGTGTGATATATTTGACAATGTAATTGATAATTAAAAGCATCATTTGTATGTGTAAATCTTCTTTAGGAACTAAATTAAAAGTAACTGTAATGGAATTTAAAAACAAATCTTATAAAGTCACACCAAGGCATCACTCAAAATTTGGTATAATTATTTTTAAGATCCATATTTAGAATTCATAGCTATAAAGTAAAATGCTGCATCACAAACTTTTAACCTGTTAAAGGTTTTTGTAATGGTATATAGTTACATCAGTCTGGAATTGGCCTCTCTGTTAGATAGTTTGCTAAATTTCTGCAATTCATGTCATTATTGATCTTAAAGTTTAAGCTAAGAGAATATCTTCAGTGCTATATTTTTTTGTCTATTCTTATTGTAATAAACTCCACATGCATTTTTCTTCCATTAACTTGTCAACTTGTGTAACATTGTTGAATCTTTTGATCGAGAACATTGTTATTAAAAGTAAAATTTTTAAAATGATATGAAAAAATTGAGTGTTGTATTCAAGTCATGTCCTTTCTTGTACATTTTTCAAAAATTGTTATTGTGATTGATTTTTTTCTCTGTTCTTTAATTCTCTAGTCTCATAAAGCTAAAGTAGAGTATGGAAATCTTGTTTGTTCACAAATGTATAAAGATGTTTCATCTGGTGGTTTTACCCCGGAAGAATATGTAAAAGCCCTTATTCCTGAAAGCCTACTGTGGTATGCATTTTTTCCCCCTTTTTTTTTTAAATCTTATGTATTGTGCATATTTTGCCATATCTAAAGTGACTATTTTTTCTGAACCGAAAATCAGGACACTTCTAAACCGCAGAGTCTGGAGGGGTAAAAATTAATTCCAAACCAACCGCCCCCATCCCCAAGCCTTTTTTTCCTACACATAATTTGATTTTCTACTTTTATGAGAAAAATGAGTTTAAAAAAATATAGTGAATGTACAAATAAAATATGTCTATTATATAAACTTAGGTTTTAAATAATTTTATTGTAAATTTTTGGATAAATTTTGAAAATAGTTTGCTTTCTAACAATAACAATAAAATCGCCATCCATTGATTATAGGTATGTCAGGCATGAAAGTTTTCAGTCTTTTGACTGAATTCAGTCTTTTTCAACATCACTGATGCATTTGAGATTTAGTATTTAAATTAGTTTAATGAATTAAGTTATAGGGTTGGGTGGGGTAAAATGACCATAAATTTAGCTATTTTCAAATTTTCTAAGCTACACATCTAAAATGATACAACATATTTAAAATTTTTTAACAAATACATTGGACTATCTGACAGTAACTACAAATTTTTTTTTTCTTTTACAAACATTAAAACTGTTTGATCATTAATTCTTTTTGGCTTGTTATTATGATCATTTTACCCCATGGTGTGGGGTAAAATGATTATACATGAAAAAAATGAAACACACTCATAGAAAATGATACTGTATGAATAAGATCATCTGGAAAATAGATAACAAATATTTTATTAAACTGTTTTACATGGAATTTTAATTTAGCTATCAGAATTTATAATGTCCTCTACTATCGAAATTTGACTCATCCAGTATTTGAATTACCTGTTCAGTTTGAACTTCCTCGACATCGTCATTTTCTGGCAATGTACATTTTTTCAAATAAAGATTTTGCAAAGTATTAAATTGTAAATAGCTCCTTTTCTGCACACAAGATCTGTCCAAAAATGCTTAATAAAACTTTTAACACAGCAAACAGATATTTTGTCTGAAAGAGGCATTACGGTATGCTATTTTGAACTCTTCTTTCAACTCTTTTTAAATAAGAATTGGGGTTTTTCTTCACAAAATTTCAAGAATAGCACAATTTCTTTACTTCATGGTCTTCAATTTCATGCTTTTCTTCAAATGTGCAGCAAACACATCCTCTGTTAGCATTTATTTATAAATTTATGATTCCAGTATCGTAATTTTGGGTTATTTTTCTTATTTCCAGGTAAAAATAAAAGTAGAATAACAGAATCTATTTATTTATTCACGTTATTACTATTAATACCTTATAAAATATATTACAGATGAAAAAAAGAAATCTAAAATGATATATGTGTTCTTTAAGTGCAAGCCTAGCAGTATGATCGTTTTACCCCACTTTCTTTGAACTACTCCAAAATAAAAAATAATATGAATACAAATTATCTTGATACAGAAATGTATTCCTCAAGAATGACAGTAGGCTTTGTATCATCAAAATTTCAAGAACTTTAAATCACAAAAATGCTACAGCAAAGTAAATTTTAACCTTGTATAGATAGAGTCAAACATGAAACTCTTAAGTGCTGCCATTACATATTAAAAGAATATTAATAAATCAAATAAATCAGTTTAAAAATATTGCTTGTAACATAAATGAGCTAAACAAAAATCAGTATGCCAATAAACCAATGCATTTGACATTTATTGTCTGCTTTTTGTAGACTGTTCATTTTACCCCACCTAACCCTACTGAATACTGTGATATAATGGATATTAGTTAATTTACTAATGAATACATAGAAAAGAATAACAGGTAATGTATTAAATACATAATAATTTATTTTTTCTGTATGATCGGTAGCAAAGTTCAGTTTTTTTAGCTGGTTTGTGCTTTCATGCTTGGTATGTATTAATACATATTCTAAACAATAACTTTCATTAATAAAAGAAAACCGGTGTTAAATATAAGTAACAAAAAAGTTTGTAAATAACACAATCATTTTCATGTGAATTTATTCCCAATTTATTTTGCATTTATTTATTTATTTTTCGTAAAGTAGGACTTTGGCAGGACAGGAATGGAAAAGCGGGACATTTTAGGGTTCTGTGGGTACAGCAGGACATATAGGTAAAAATCAGGATTGTCCTGCCAAAAGCAGGACGTCTGGTCACTTTAGGCATATCCTAGTATCCACAAAATGTCCTGAAAAAAAGCATTTGTTATCGTAAGCATAAAGTTTTCAAAATTATTATAAGCCCTACCCTACATGTATATTCTGTATGTATGCGGGGTATGTACCCATATACATTTTAAAGCATAACTGGGTAGATTTTTGTAGAGTTTGATCCCCACAGCTCTATATAATATCAGATTTGTATGCTCTTTAAAAGATCAGATTTACAACCTATCTGCCTAGTGTTCCATTTTTGGAACACTCAATTTTTAGCATTTTTGCTATCAGCTGCAAAAATTTGTAAATGTTATTTCATTTTCTTAATTCATTACTAAATCTCAGTTCCACAAAATACTTTAACATGACCAAGTGAGAAGTAAAATTTTCACTTTTTATACACACATATATATTTTAGAAGAAAAAAGGAAATTTTTATCACTTGTTCATACTATTGATATTAGAAATATATCTATTATTACTGACATCCTAATACATAGTTTCGCTGATTCCTGGCTCTGTGACTCTATAACATTTCTGGTTCAACCACTTGGAGATGAAACTTTTCATAGTTATGAGTTATGTATAAAAATATAGAAAACAATCTGCGCTACTTTAAAAATCTGAAAATCTCCTCGTTCCCTCATTTTTAAGTGATTTTATGCTATTTTCAGCTCCATCTTATTTCCAAGAGTAAAAAAAGTTAATTCTTTGTGACACAAAATTAGATGTTGCAGTTGACATTGATATTATATTGAAGTCAAGGTTATCAGGCTTTGAAGGGAAAATTGTCATTCCAATTTGTTTAAAATAATTTTTTCAGATTAACCAATTTAATTTTTTTTTCACTACTAAAATGATTTCCTCTGACTGAAGCGTTGATATAAGAGGGGCTGTTCCCACAAAATAAAATCATTCGAATGCAAAAAGTTTCTGAACATTTCCAGAAGAGCATGAAATTCGATTTTGGTATATAATAAAAACTGAATATGAAGTTGTTTATTTTAAGTGTATGAAGATTAAATATATAGGGTGTATCACATTTCCCCCCTGGGTTTGGAAGGCTTGTAAAAAAATATATTACCAACAAAGTTGACTTTATTGGAGAAAGAAATGTTACAAGTTTTATTTTACAAAAGTCCAATATGTGAAACTTTTGAAACAGCGACAAATTAATGCAATTGTGTAGGGAGGAGGGCCAGTTAGTTTGTCGAATCATCAGCATCACAAAACAAGGACGGATTATAGGGGATAGCAGAGGGGCAACCACCGCAATTGAGAGAAAAGAAATTAATGTAAAAGAGCCTATTTTACTTCCAGAAAATGAATGTATACGTCAATCTTCTATCTAACTGCCCCTACCGACAAATTAACTGTCCACCGCCGACAAAATTGCATTAATCCGTCACTGTCATGAAAGGTTAACATATTGGACTTTCATGTAATAAAACTTGTAACATTTCTTTCTCCAATAAAATCAACTTTGTTGCTGCATTGGTAATATATATATTTACTTCCTTGTACAAAGTATAAGGAAGTAATGTGATAGCAAAAAATTTCAATAGCCAGATTTTGACAAAAAAAAAAAACGATTTTGACTACCCCTAAATTTATTTTAAAGATTTTTTGTGATGTATCTCATCGTATGCATACAGGTACATTCATGTAAATGCACATACAATCTATTTTGACCAGCCGCGAGTCCATTTTGTCCATTTTTTCCCTGGCATCTGTGCCTACATATGTACAAATGTAACTCGCATATAGTTCAAAAACTATTGGTCGTAGAATGTTGAAGTTCCATATATAAGTTTGTTGTAACATCTAGTTGTGCAAATCTTCTTTTGGTCCCAACGACTGGATAGTTTTTGTACTGGGCCGCCCAAAAGATTTTAAATACATCACACTCTCTGAGCAAAAATTCATTAAAGCATATTAAATTTTATTTTAGGGGTATTAGGCTATTTCAAATGATTCAGAAGTGATATATGTTGTTGAGGTTTACAAAATGAATCTCTCCATCAAAAATAGTGTTGGTATAATGATTCAGAAGTGATATATGTTGTTAAGGTTTACAAAATGAATCTCTCCATCAAAAATAGTGTCGGCATCATTTATAGTTCTGCTACAGGAACATTCAAACATATTTAAACACATTACGGTCAATGCCAGTTTTACAGACATTCATCCATTTCAAGAACAATACAGTCCTACCAAATAGTTAGGTAATGGTCTCAACATGGTCACATGACTTCCTCAAAAGTCGCCAAGCTTGTCAACTTTTGGTGGACGTGTGTATGCATTTAACTTTTATATCACAAAAACTATTAGTCGTAGAATGTTGAAATTTGATAAGACTGTTGTAACATCTGGTTGTGCGTCTCTATTTTTGATTCCAATCTACTGGAGAGTTTATTTATGGGATCACCCATAAGAATTTCATTACATTAATGTCTATGGACATCTTCAGTATATTATTTCTGTAATCGGTCATTGTTTGGTCCATGCCCAAAATCTCGTAGTTTGTCATCAACCTTGGAGAGTTTTCCCAAAATATCTCCAAATTTGGCACCAAAAATAATTTTGTATTTTGCATAACTCTAAAACTTTTAACTGTAGAATGTTGAAATTTTGTATTTAGAACTATTGTAACATCTAACTGTACATCTCTTTTTTGATTATGGTAGGCTGGGTAGTTTATTTACAGGTTCACCCAAATGACTTGAAATACATTAAGATGTATGGATACATTTAATTCATTGAAAGTGTGGTCAATTACTACTTTGGCTATCCCCAAAATCTCGCATACTATCTCAAGCTTGTCAGCTTTTGGCAAAATATCGCCAAATTAAGTGTCTAAAACAAATCTTTCAAATTGAACCCAGCTTGGCAATATCAAAAATATTCGACTAGAAATTTCTAAACCTTAGTATTACTGTAGAATTTTATCTCTTTCAAACAAAATAAGTTTAGATGAAGTGCACCGAAAATATTTTTGATTTCATAGACATGCAAGGAAGTTGTGTTGTCTACATCAGATTTTTTTATAAGCCTTCCAAACCCGGGAGAGAATTGTGATACACCCTGTATTGAGTGTAGACATATTTTTATTAAATGTTTTTTCGCCCGTAGTAATTGCCTCTATGAGGGAGTTGTCGGAGGACGATTAAGAGAAACGTTCCCTCGGCCGCTCACATGACGTATAGTGTACAAAAGGTATTTGAGAAAAAACTGACGGACAACTGGAATACACAAAAAAGCTGCACTTTATTGCAGGTATCTTCACAAAACAGTTATTAAAGAAACAAGTTCAATTACGCACCGCACATTGCTTCATAAAAAGAACACCAGGAACATATCTAATTGTTCCGGCCACACGGCATGCCGGAGTTCCATAAAAAAATGAACACAACCTCCTTTGACGGAGAGCAATCGAGAAGTCTTTTCAAATCTTTCTACAAAAACTGCCAGCCCTCTACAGGTTGGCGAGTAAAATATGAGCACTCATAAGCCACTGCCCCACGTGACAACCACCGTCCGGTAGGCGTAAACAATATAAAAATTTGAAACAAACGGATTAAAATGATTGATGCCAATACAGAAGTGCCAGAATTTGGCGATGCCAATACGAAAGGCTACAACCCTGTGAGAAAACACCGACGGAGACCAGGAGGCGCTAAGAACTAACACAGCATATGCTAAAGCGAAATTAATTTAGAAGGGAAACCCCGAAAAATCCCAGACATAGCTTCGCGCAAAAGGAAAGAATATTTTATCGAGCCGAAAAAACAAAGTGGAGAGAGATTAATACGGAATACGTAATTTTGATTTAGAAAGACGAAACATAGGAACATTATTTTAAGACGCGAAAAATATGTGAACTTCGTCACATATATCTCTCCACAGCCCAACAAAAAAATTTGACGCCCGAAAATTTTTTTTTAAACAAAGAACTTTAACCCTTGAATTAAACAGAAAGCCTAACATGCAGCGCTTATGAGGGCTCATCACAAAAATACAATACCAAATAACATAACAAATTATAAAATACATCACAAAATACCATTTGCAGAAATATCAACATTATTCTGCTACAAATAAAACAATATAAAACGATTCAATTATCCATTACATATCAAAATTACACATGTGCAGAAACTAAAGAAAAATAACCTTGAATATTCAAAATAATATATGTACATATGACGTCATAAATGTGAGATCTCTTTATGCGAACAACTTTGCAGATAACATTGCAGATAACATTGCATATAACTTTGCAGATAACATTGCAGATAACTTTGCAGATAACATTGCAGATAGCTTTGCAGATAACATTGCAGATAGCCTTGCAGATAACTTTGCACGTGCAAAAAATTTACTTTCGAAGTCCTTTGCATTATCAACGTCCATGCAAAATAAGAAATGAAAGTTTCTCAATATTATTAACAAATCTCAAATATACTTAGTGCACTTAATCAGGTTTAAATTTTAAAATAAAGTTCAAAGATGAAGCTTCTAATTAAATGAATGTCAAAGAAGATTCTAATAAAAGTCATGACATAATTTAAATAAATCAAGTCAAAATGATTGCAATCAAATACCTGAAATGTGTCCAATGCAATTTAGTTGCAGTACAGGTATTGCTATCAACTTTCAAAACAAACTCTCTCTTTTTTCTTAAAGTTTGTTTATTTATTTATTAATATATTTTTTTAATATGAAACACAATTTACTTCGTGAAAAACATAATAAAAACTTTCAATGAATAAAAATATCAAAACATATATAAATATTTTTTTTTTTATACATGAGCTTCAAAACAAATTAAGATTTTTGTGACCAAAAACAGGAAACTTTCAAACAGACGAAACAGGAACATAAACAATATTTGCAAAAAAAATGGTAAACACAAAAGAAAAATGTATGTTTGTGTGTGTAAAGAAGGTGCAGGTTAGAAAAACCCATTAAATTGTGTAGAAAAGAAATGATTACCGACAACTGCAAGCTCACCTACAGAAAACTATTGTTCCTCTTTTTTTTTTTTTTTTAAATATTAACAACTTGATTAACTAAGTTTCATGAAAAAGAGATACATATCATACAGTATACTGAAGTGTACATCTTTCAAAATACTGGACCAGCCAGATACAAACAAGATATTATACAACAGTGCACAAAGCAAGGAAGTGTCTGTGGGCACCTTCACAAACACGCCATTACTAAAATGAAAATATGCATCTACTTTCTATGTCTTAAATTATACTGATTATGTGAAGTTGTAGGTAGATTAAAATTATCTGTAACACCATTATGGTAGTGATTATTACTATGTAAAGAAAGATATTCAGAACGTGGAGGAGCTAAAATTAATCTATCAATATGTACTCTCTGAGGTTCGAGATGGGGAGCTTGTTAACGTCTAATAGAGAAAGAAACAGGTGAGTGTTTTTCAGTGATCACATAAGGACCTGTGAATTTAGGTTTAAATTTATCCAAAGACTTTTTATAAACAATGTCATTTACATTTAAATCTCTGAGCCTAGCATGTTGTGAGTGTCTCTGAAAGCGAATCGTTTGTGAAGAAATAATGTTTTGATAAGCTTTCTTATAAATAGAGTCTAATTCTTGCATTAATTTATAAGTGTGTATGTCATTAAGATTTGGCGGAGTTGTCTCAAAGTTAAATGTGTCAAAAATAAGTGATAATTCTCTGCCAAAATGTAATAAATTGGGTGTAAAACCAGTAGTTGAATGTGTTGAACCATTATACAAAGATTTGTGAATTAAAATTGCATGTTCGAAGTTGTGGCCATCAAGTAATAAAGAATTTACAGAGTATTTAATGGAAGTATTTATGCGTTCAGCAATTGAATTACATTGTGGATGACCAGCCGAAGAATGATAAATTTTTATACCAAGTTTGTCATGAAAATGATTATAAATTGAGGCAACAAACTGTGGCCCTAAATCTGACAAAATCACTGCAGGACGGCCAAAAGTTGTAAAATATTTAAAAAGAGCCTCGACTATTACATTAGCAGACGTAGAAGTAAGAGGCACAAGCTCCATATGGCGAGAGAAATGATCAGTGATTGTTAGAACAGTACGACCATTACTGAAGGGACCAACAAGGTCAATAGCAATAGTATGTCCTGGATAAGTTGGTGTGTATGTTTGTTGTAAAGGAGCAGGTCGAGTAGGATGATGTTTCACCTGTAAACATACAGTACAAGAGGCAACAAAATTCACGGTATCAGTATAAATACCTTTCCAAAAATACTTCCTTGTTAGAAATTCGTAAGTCTTTTTTAAACCATAATGTGACAGATGAGAAATTGTTAAAGCTTTTGCTTTTAACGAATGTGGAACAACAATTACATGATGATAAGTTTGATTATGAACATTATACTTTTCACACATCAATAACATAGTTTCTGGATGAATAAAAAAGGCAGGATGAGTTGCAGAGGAACCCTTACTTAAAATTTCATTATAAATGACAGACAACTCAGGATCAGCATTTTGCTCTCTGAAAAAAGTTTCATTTGAAATTTCCAACAGTGGATCAGTACTATTTGAGTTTTTTGTAACTAAAAAGTTCACATATTCATTATTTTTAGGAACATTATCAACAATTGGTTTAACACCTTTATCATAAATTAACTGAGGATTACTGTCAAGAGTTTCAGTATTATTTTCAAAGTTCTCCCTAGATAAATAGTCAGCAAGTACATTTTTAGATCCAGCAATGTGCTGAAAACTAAATGAATATTCTGACAACTCAAGTAACGACCTTGTGATTATGTCAGCTGGGTTGGTAGTCTTTTTATATTTTTTCAAAGGAGCACTATCAGAAAGAATTATGAAATGTCTATTATACAAATAATATTTAAAGGCATTAACAGATTTATATATAGCCATTAGTTCCAACTTAAGAGCAGGATACTTTTGCTCAGCTTTATTTAACGATTTGGAAAAATAAGCAACTGGAAGTAGTTTATTATCATACATTTGTAAAAGACAAGCACTTATAGAAATGTTGGAAGCATCAGTATTTAAATAAAAAGTCTTATTCCAGTCAGGAAGTCTTACCATAGGTTCAGAGAAAAATATTTGTTGCATCTTTTGAAAATTTTGTTCATGTGTAGAAGTCCAAACAAATTTAGCTTTAGGAGTAGTTAATTGAATCAAAGGTTGAGATAACTCAGAAAATGCAGGAATTAAGTGTTTGTAAAAAGTTGCCAAACCAATAAAGCGTTTTAATTGTTTTTTTGTTGTAGGAGTTGGAAAAGAAACAACTTTTTCAATGTTACATTGAATAGGCTTGATAAAATGATTTTCAATATGAAAACCCAAATAGTTTGTTGATGTTTTATGAAAAGAACATTTAGGAGCAAGTGTCAAATTATATTTACATAAAACTTTTAAAACTTTTTCAAGTTTATGTACAGTGTCTTCAAAAGAATGTGATCCTATAATAAGATCATCCTGATATGCGAAAATTCCATCTGAGTTAACCTCGTCTAGTAAAAGATCCATAAGAGCCTGAAAAGTTGAGGCAGCGGATTTCAAACCGAAAACCATTCTTTTATATTTAAATGAGCCAAACTGAGAAGTGAAAGTTAATTTATCTTGTAAATCTTTTGGTAAATCTATTTGATGATAAGCCTGCTGTAAATCTAAACTGGTGAAAAATTTATATGTTGATAGATTAGCAATAATTGTCTGAATTTTAGGTAAAGGATATGATGAACCTTGTATGACAGAATTCAACATACGCAAATCAAGGGCTAACCTATACTTCTGTTTGCCAGAAGAGTCAGGCTTTTTCTTTACTAAAATTACAGGACATGCCCATTCAGAACAGTTACGTTCAATTATACCTGCATTCAGTAATTGGTCTATTTGCTCTTTAGCTTCACTTTGAAGAGCCTGAGGAATTGGAAATGGCAATGTTTTTATTGGAAAATCATTAGTAAAGTTCAACACAGGAATAACTCTGTCAGTGTGTCCTAAAGTAGACATATCTTTTGAAAAAGCAGCAAAATTGCTTAGTAATAAACTACTTAATTCACTTTGTTCATTACATTCCAAATGTGCTAAGTCAAAATCAGATGAAGTTAATTGCTGTTTTCTTTTATTAAGCACTTCTGATGAAGGCTGTATTAAATTACACATTTGAAAATTCTCAGAATCATCGGTTAGGTCTCTTTCTTTAACTTCATCAATATCATAAATATTACCAATCTTGGTATTCTTATTTAAATGAATTTTCTGTTCAGATACATTATGAATAAATATAGAAAATTTTTGAGAGCACTTGTTACCATTTTTGTTTTGATTAAAGTGTTCATTTAAATAACAAGCCTCATAAGAAATGTAATTTTCAGCATCATTTGGTGAAAAAAGAAAATATTCAGTGCTAGACTTATTATCACAACAAACCTGAGCATAAATATGCTCATCCGATTCTAAAATGACCTTTTGACATAGATAAACAGAATTGTCATTTACTTTAATTGAATTAGGACCTTTTTCATTATTATCAGTTGCACACACATGCATATTGCTAGAGTCTTTATTATTTAGAAAATATACCTTTAAATCATTAACCATAAGACAAGAATTTTTCATATCAATTGAAATATTGTTTTCTCTTAAAAAAGGAAAACCCAAAATACCATCAAAATGTTCATTAACTGGAATGTCAACAATATAGAAGCAGTGGTGAAAAAACATTGATTTAATTTTAAAGGTTAATTTAATACAAGCAGAGAATTTTATTTTTGAATTAATTGTAGATATAGTGACTGAAGAAGCCAGGTGTTTGTAATTGATTTTAGATTTAATTTCATTAAAAACATCCCTTGTAAGCAAAGAAATAGAACTACCAGTATCAATCAAGAATTTAAGTTTTTGTTTATTTACCATCACTTCAATTATTGGTAATAAATTACAATCATTGTTCACATTTGCAATAAAATATTCATTTCGTTTTTCATCTTCAAAAATATTATCAGTCTGTACATATTTAGATTCAGCAATGGTAACAGGTACAATAGTCTGAGTCGAACAAGAACGAACTCTACGCTCATTAGACACTTTTGGTAAATTTTTAGACAAAATTGGGAAATTGTCTGGTGTATGTATGAAAGAACGAGATGTGTTCCCACCAGTCAAATCACACCTCGAAATTAGTTTAAATTACAGTCATTAGAAAAATTTCTTCCTGAATTTCGGAAGTTGGGTCGACGACCAACATTATTATTTTGTGGAGTATTGTGCAAAACTTTAAATTTTCTACACTGGCGTGCAGAATGATGTCTGCCGGAGCACAATTGGCAGATAATACTACTTTGACCTCTATTTCTGTCATAATTTTGAAAAACTGTATTTCTGTTTTTAAACTGTGTATTATGAGGTCTACGTTGTCTGAAAAAATTCCGTTGCTCAGAAGCAGAAGCAGAAGCATTACGATTGGTGTCAGCAGAACCAGAAGTAGAATTTTTAAAAGTCAAATCATTAATTTTTGAAGCTAATTCTTCAATTTTTTCAGAAATAGCAAACACTGGGGCTTTTTGTTGATTAGCCAAAACAAGTGATTCAGATTGTGCAATATTTTGTAATTGCTGGGCACGCACAACAGCTTTAGAATAGTCAGTTATGTTATCCTCCAAAATTTTAACTCTAATGTTAGATGGCAAAGCCGACATCAATTTAACATATTTAATATCATCAAGAGCTTGAGAATCTTTAATTTTATATACCTTAGAAACCAAAACATTTAATCGATGAACAAAAGCAGTTACAGAGTTAAAATCTTCAAATTTCAAATTATTAAGCTCGGTTACTGGAGCTAGAATTTCATTGTTACAAAAATATTTTTCAAATTCTAATTTAATTACATCAAAATCTCTCGCTTTATTTACAACCTCATTTTCAATAAAAAACTGTAATGCTGGACCAATTAGTTTAGTCTTGAAATACAAAATAGTTTTTTCTTCTGACCATTTGTTTAAAGATGCTAAGTCTTCCAATATACCAAAGAAATGTTTTAATTCTACGGCATTACCATCAAATGATGGAATATTAACAGAAAAATCAGAAATTTTAGACATTCTACAATAATAAAAATAAATGACTTACCTACAAAAATGACATAAAACACACAAAACGCAAAAATTATCCTCTTATGAATGAAAACCAAAACATTTATCCTTGTGACACACATAAAAGTTCCGAATCCATTATAAAAACACACATAATTCTGAACACCACATACGTCTTTCGGTTTCCGCTAGAGTTGACTCAGAAGTATCGGCGAAATACAGGAAACATAGGAACAACAAACCCTGGTAGCGGAAAAACACAGGGCGGCGAAACCAGAAGCGCGAGGCGAAACCAGAAGAGCATCGTAACACCGGAACGGTCACTACGGAAAATGTAGACACGGAGAACAATACTAGTCTATGACTTTCGATTTCCTGAGCGTCATACACACCGCTGGCTAGTAGGCACAGGTATCAGAACGAGGAACAGCAAATTCTTTTCGGTCACACACCGCCGGGTAATCAAAATTCCGATGACATGGAGACGGGAGAGTCCACAGAAAATTTGTTTTGCTTAAGTAAGAACAGTTTTTTTTTTTTGTTTTTTTTTTTTTTTGCACATTCATACTTGGGCAAAAGGAAACTCCGACAGCCGGTGATGTGCCGGAAACAACTACTCGTGAAAACGAGCTGGTCATGATGCACCAAGTTTATATGAGGGAGTTGTCGGAGGACGATTAAGAGAAACGTTCCCTCGGCCGCTCACATGACGTATAGTGTACAAAAGGTATTTGAGAAAAAACTGACGGACAACTGGAATACACAAAAAAGCTGCACTTTATTGCAGGTATCTTCACAAAACAGTTATTAAAGAAACAAGTTCAATTACGCACCGCACATTGCTTCATAAAAAGAACACCAGGAACATATCTAATTGTTCCGGCCACACGGCATGCCGGAGTTCCATAAAAAAATGAACACAACCTCCTCTGACGGAGAGCAATCGAGAAGTCTTTTCAAATCTTTCTACAAAAACTGCCAGCCCTCTACAGGTTGGCGAGTAAAATATGAGCACTCATAAGCCACTGCCCCACGTGACAACCACCGTCCGGTAGGCGTAAACAATATAAAAATTTGAAACAAACGGATTAAAATGATTGATGCCAATACAGAAGTGCCAGAATTTGGCGATGCCAATACGAAAGGCTACAACCCTGTGAGAAAACACCGACGGAGACCGGGAGGCGCTAAGAACTAACACAGCATATGCTAAAGCGAAATTAATTTAGAAGGGAAACCCTGAAAAATCCCAGACATAGCTTCGCGCAAAAGGAAAGAATATTTTATCGAGCCGAAAAAACAAAGTGGAGAGAGATTAATACGGAATACGTAATTTTGATTTAGAAAGACGAAACATAGGAACATTATTTTAAGACGCGAAAAATATGTGAACTTCGTCACAGCCTCCACAACAGACTTTTTCTTCTAGTTACCTAAGATTGGAGAAAGTCATGCAAACAGTCTCGGCACAAATTTGTTAATGACTCAAGTTTTAACCTGGAATTTGGAAAATCTTCTTTCTTAGTTTGAATGTTTGTCAGTGGCAAATGGTGAGATGTGTGCTATGGATTTACTATGCACCCTTTCATTTAGTTTCATTTCGCCTGCAGTCACTGTGCACTGTAACCATGTTAATTTGACATTTCTGTTACCTCTAATATAGCTGTCAATTAAAAGTAAAAATATTTCATTGTTTGGCAGGGTTGAAAATAACTTTTATTTTTTATTTTACATTATTATTTTTATGTATTGAAATATTTTAATACATCCTGATTTTTCCAAATAACATTGCATAGAGTGCAGAATACTTTATTTATTGGACAGTTTTTGCTGAGTTGTAATAAGTGACTTATCAAAATTTGTTTAAATAAAAAAAATTATATCTTACAGCGTTCAAGGCCAGTCAGGAAAAAACCAAAATTCTTCTTCTATAGAGAAGCCTATATCAGATCAAATCAAACAACTCATGTCAAGAGGTATGTTTTAAGTAAATGTATATTTCTGGTTTATTTATCATATAGAGCATTTCGACAAGACTACCTGTCTGCAACAGGTCCCTCTTCTGCTTGACTGCTTTGGGTTCTCGTTATGTATTTTAATGGGGAAAACCTTGATTTTCAACATTTGAAAAAAGTATTATTAAGTTTTGGGGTGAATGTAATGGATTGAAGTGGTTAAGTAAACCTTTGACTTTGTTTTCCAGCAGCATTTTTATGTTCTGAAGTTATTATGGATATTTAAAACAGATGTGTTTCCGATACCCATTTGCTGGCTTGAATTCAATAGGAAGACAATAGGTGAATCTGCAGTAGGCTGTCACTCAAATGTCATCACTGAAACATCATGTTGAAATGCTCTATTCTATGTTGTTCAAAGTACATATTTTTTTCATGTTCTTATCAGTGGCAGCTCGAGGGATACAGCAAGTACAGCCGGGCTGCACTTGAAATTATCAGCACATACTTTAAAATAATTTATTCTACTAATTTTCCTAAATTCAGATTAGAATTGTGGAATTCCTACGGTAAATTAAAAAAATCTCCGAAAAAAACCAAACAAAAAAAAACGTATTGTGGCCGGATCGCTCATTCAGAAAAAAAGCACTTTAATCTTCCCGCAATGCAATTGGGAAAATCTTTGGTTCAGCCCAGAGCGCTGAAAAGAAAATTGGCAGCACCGTTGCCATGACAACGACTACGTAAGCAGCCTCTCCGGCATAGGGAGTATGCAGCTGATACAGCCGATGAAAGATTTTTTAACGGTTGCTGAACTTGAGAACTCGACTAACTGATTGGCTCGAGTTCTCAAGTTGAACGAGAAGTGAGGGAGGGGGTAAGGAGAATATATGTTTGGAAAACTCTCGACTACCGAGAACTATTTTGACTTTATATTGCTGAATTTATCAAGAAGGTAAGCCTGAATAGACGCTTATGAATGGACAATTACCCATCAAAGCAGTAATTTTTTTAAGTAAGCAAAAACTGGCTTTTAGAGGACATGGCGAGTGAGAAAATTCTTTAAACATGGGAAATTTTAAAGAACTTTTAAAATTATGGATATCTGAATTAAAACAACGCCTTTTTATGGGGACATCACTGACCGATTTGCATCTTTAAAAGAAAGGAGGATTGATTTGACTTATAAAAAATAAGTAAGTTTTCTTTTTTTTTTCTTTTCTTCTCAAGTTATCGTTACAAAAGAAAATTCTAAGAAAACTTCGAATCAGACACGGATTAATGCAATTTTGAGGATAAGAGCAGCTGGTTGAAATTTATGTCCATTTTATGGAAGTAAAATAGGATCTCTTACATTTTTTATGTAATTTTTATTTTTTTTTTCCCTCAGTGAGGTCTTAATCTGCCAGCTTTCGAATTCAGTAACAAAGATTTTCCAATCCTGTCCGGAGGAAAGGGGGAGGGGAACTCATATGCTTCCGGCTGCACTAACAATTTTGACCACGGGCCGCCACTGGTTCTTATCTGATCAAAATAGTCTAAAAAATTCGAGAGGATATTGCCTGAAAGATAAATATTTAAAGATTTATCAGGAAATTGTAACATTGTTGAATAAACTATATTCTACATGAATTACGAAAATGCACTTAAGCTGTGAAAAGAAAAAGTTTGTTTCAATTTAATTTTAGTAAGTAGCTATTAATAATTAATTTTTATATTGCTATTAAAGTGTCATTTACTGGTGCACCTACCCTGTAGTCTCTGTTGGATACTACGATATCTTTGTTTTTCAGCTCATGTTCTGAAATTTTCAACTATATTAGATCAGTTGAGAGATACCGTGAAAAGTGCAAAGGAAGTTGATAGTGTGAAAAATTTAATTCAACAGATTGCAGTATTGGTTCAAGGATGTTGGGTTGTCAAAAGGTATATATGTATTATTTGTATTTGATATTGTCAATTTAATTTGTAACAAAATGCAAGCTATAATAGTTAAGAAAGATAATTTTATTGCTAAAAATTTCATGCAATTTTATGATGAAATGGTCTTGTGTTTATTTATTTATTTAAGTCTGGGTAATATTTTGAGAACTTCTAAAAGTTTCTTTTAGGGATTAAACTTCTCCTTGAAATATTTTCAACTCTTATTTTTAAAAATCATATACATAGCTTATTTGTGATTAGCTTGGATACTGATAAACAAGTTTAAATAGAAAATGGTGATGTACAATATGATGACAAGAAGTTCCTCATTTTACTGCACACTATGGTTTAAATGCTTAGAGTGCAAATCGTAGAAATATGCTCAAAGTTCCAGCTGGGACAATGATGAAAAGAAAGACAGACCCTGGAAATGCAATTTTCATATCATGAAATCTATTACCTACGTATGTTCTTTTTAATTTTTTCTATTTAATTCTTTTAAGTTTTTCTTTCTTTCTTTATGGGTAATCAGGCACAAGTAACATTAAAAATAGAATGGCATTTTCCCTAAGTACATAGGTAAAATTGTTTCTCTGCATGTTAAAAATAAACCTTTACATTGTTTTGTATTTGTCATCTTACCTTCACCTAAAGCAGTGGTGCTACGGCCGTGCCACTCTGCTCCAAATGGAATCGCTTGATACATCCTAATACAAAAAGTATAATTTTAAACAAATTCTGCACCAAATCAGTGTTCCTCAGGGTACCAAAAAAAAATAAATAAAACCAGAAATTACATACTAAAACATGACCTTCCTGTTTTTATCAGAAAACTGCTCTGTTTTTCATTTCAGGAAGCACATACAATCCGAAACCGAACTCCCCCCAAATCAACAAATCAGAGCAGGGGGGTGGGTGACATATTTAAGAGTTAAATTAGCAAATTTCTTTCAAGGTTTGAAAGAAAATTTTATGTGAATGGTTTTTAAATCAAATTCCTCCTCTTCCTTAAAACCTAGAAAAAAGTAATTTTTTTCTCTCTCGTTGTATTTTGAATACCCTAAAAAAACTACCCACTGTTCGAAAATGGAAAGTAAATTAATGCTCTAATAATAAAACAAATAATCAAATGAAGTATTTCAAACTATTGTTGTATTGTTTTTGGGGGATAATGTTCTTACAAATCAAATGCAGTAATTTTTATTTTAATTGTTTTAACCATTAATTATTTTTTTTCTAATGCTTGTAATTAACTTGGAAGTTTAATTTAAATACCTTTTGTCAGGAGATATAATGGTCTGGGTGACTCTTCTTGTATAGCTCAAAGGCTTGTCTTTTTAAATTACTACTAATTACCCCTTTTTTTGTTGGGACTTTCTAAATAATTACCTTTTCTTTAAATTAATTCTGACTTTGTTTGCCCTGTCTCCGGAGGTGTAATTTTAATTATCATGTAAATTCTGCCGATTTTCTGCTGACTATTACGTTTCCTTCTCTCTTCAATAGCCTAACTCACTTCTTGCCATAATCACTTGTTCATGTCCGGTTTTTAATTATTTTTACTCACTTCTAATTTAATTTTTTTTTTTTTTACTCCAAATTTTTACCCAGGGTTGTCTCGGACGATTAGCCATCTCCCGCTAAAGTTTCAGGAAATTTAATAACGTTTTTAATGCATTTTTGATCAATTAAGTATTTTTTTTTTCTCCCCTATTCAAGATGGCCGCTCTTGCTTCACCCTAGCCAAGATCGTTTCTTTTCCGCGTGTAGAAGCCTCTTACCAGTCGCTAGCCGCCATTTTTTTCATCTTCCTTTCTTCCCCCCCCCTCGTTCGTGTTTCGCGGGGTGGAACTTGCTGGAATGTTCTCGAACCTCGTGGCTGAGATGGCACGCTCTGATTGGTCCACGTCTACGGTGTCTCTGCGAAGCCCCTCGCGCAAAGGGCAGAAAGCGTCAGTTCGGAGGCCAGCTTGGGTGCTGTGAGGACGTATAAAAAAAAAAAGGAAATCAGCTCCGACCTTTTTATTCTCTGCGGCAGGCCAACTGCACTGTTTGAATTGTTTCAACATGTGAACGCATAGTTTCACGGCCAGAGGGCCAACTTCTTTTTAATTCAATGATCACCAACCGTTAAAGTTTTTTTTTTTTTTTTTTTTTTTTTTTTTTTAAAGTTTTATTTTGTCATCATATCACGTAACATGCAGCCTCGGCCATGAATCTCCATCAATGACCACCGCGTCCCTGCTGCGGGCTTGAAGCCCTTCTACCGCACCGATTCTCGCTCGACATGACCATGCGATTTTGACGGGGCCTTGTCTTCACCCTTTTGTGCTCCAAAAGAGAATAAAACCTGCTAGCATGGTAGCTTTGAGCTCCAGACCATCCTCACTTAAATGATGACAGCGACGTGCCTGGCAAGGAACCAACATCGCCTTGTCCGAAAATGCCTGTAAGAACGACTAGATTGACGACCGTCGGGACCAGTATGCTGCCATTTCGCCGCCAGTGTTCAGAAAATTGGTGAGATAGAACTTTTTTTTTTTTTTTTTTTTTTTTTGTCAAGTCCTTGATTCGCGTGAACCACATGAATCCACCTGGATGAGCATAACTCCGACACCTGTAATTGACCTTTCCCATGAACTCTTAAATTTCTGTAAAACCTTTAAATACATGTAGAAGATAAGGGGTGGGTAGAAAATTTCTATCTTGTAATGCAAGTAATGTAAAGCTAATTTATCCTGTGTATGGGAAACTTTGTGAAAACTCATGTTCTAATTACCAATTTTGTGTGCTACTGTTGATCTTACTTTAACCTTTTTGTTTTCTCTCGTTTCATTAATCATGTTTGACAACGTAAATTTTTTCAGCTTAACAGGGTTATAGGTATTGGGGTTTTGAAAGGGATTTTTTTTTTCTTTTGGATTTGTAGCCCTGAATGGGTTTGGCCTAGGGACTGGTGTGTGGGACTCATCAGGCCTGTCTAATTCGGTTTTCCTTATAATGATTAGTTTCTGATTCCCCTTTTTTTTTTTGTTCCTTTTTTTATGTTACAAGCGTTACTCAAATCTTAAATTATTTTTGTTAGCATAAACTTGGGTACCCAAATTTTATGATGTTAAGATCCTAAGGTATAAGCCACAAATGCTGTAGTATCTTTAATGTGCAACAGAAAAATTACGTTGATACTAAGCTACCATTTTGATTGTTATTGTTATGATGTGTTAAAATAAAATTTGTATTTTGGTGATCTAATGCAATGTCTCTGTGTTTATTTTACCACACTTCTAACACACACTTCAGGCAAGGCTGAGATCATTGGGTTATTTATCTACTACAACAGTCACAACGCATGGACAAATCGTAATTCTGTTTTGGAAGCTTGCTTAATCTGTAATCTAAATTTTAACCTAGCTAAACTAATTTTCACGGCAGTAGTAGCAAAATACTACACTATTTTAAGTTATGAATTTGGAGTTTTTGTTTTGAATTCTCTAATCTAGCCACAACGCCTTCGATATGATACTGAAAAACCTAGTTGCTATTGTGAAAAGACTTTGTACAATTAATCAACTGAGAAAAATGATCTTAGCGATGAACGAATCACACACGCTTATGTGAATTATCTTTTTTTCTTTTTCTTTTTTTTTTAAGTTTAACATATTACTATACAGACAGTCTTAACGAACTCCATGAAAATCGGGGTTTTTTTTTCCCTTCGCTTATGCCGTTAGTTAAGAAAAAATTTCAACAGATACTCAAAACCGACAATTTCCATTAACTTAAATTAACCTAGTGATAGCGAAAATATGATTCGCATTCACCATTGCCGTGTTCATTATGACTCTCGTTCAGAGCCTTCCCAGGAAGCAAAAAATTGCATAATTAAAAAATATTTTTCCTTTTCAAAATTGAAAATTCTTGATTCAGCTTCAGTGTTACGGTGGTTGGAGGCATGGTTGGCAGATTTTCGACGCATGACATTTTAAACCATATTTAACCATCTCATCGAAAAACCTAGTCTTAAAACTTATTTTGCAATATTAACATTTAGTAAATTAAAATCATTCTACTACTAATTCAAAGACTAGATTACGATGTTTAATAGTCCAACATGACACTCATATACGGAAAAACACTCAAAATACTGGTGTTAAACGTTAAAATAAATAAAAACTTTGTGAAAAAAAAACACACATAAAATGAAACTTGCAAGATATTATCGTTTTGATGGAAAATTTATTCAGTCTTCAGTGCTTGAATAAGATTTTTGTTTTTTAAGGACTTTGCTAACTTTAGATGTAGCGATTGTAGAAAGTACTTATTTTTTTTCCATGTGTTAAAAAACACATGAACACATTTATTTATTTGAAAGCAGTTTGGAACATATGGACCAGTGTATTGTGTGGCTCATGCGGACACGCGTTACCAGAGTATGCGACGCCTCATGTGACAAGGGAGGGGGGAATTATCCAGACTTCCATGATTCCGGGACAGTGGAACAAGCAAAAGTTTCTTTTTTTACCAGGGATAGGGGTCCATTATCATCATAATAATAGGTAGATAAATTAAAAATGTTTATTTATTTTAATTAGATTATACTTATGATATAATCATCCATTTAATTACAATTTTTAGTCATGAAAATAATGCTTATAAACTAAAGGTTTCCGATTGTCAGATTTTAGGGGGTGTTTCCCCACCTCCTGAGATGCCAATATTCTGGCCATCAAAATTTTCCGTAGTATGGACAAAGATTTTATTTTCTTTTAAAGTTGCAACCTAAACAAAAAGAAAAAACAAACTTTTTTGAAAAGTTGTAGCCTGAAAAAAAGGTTTTCTTAAAATATAATATTATGAAGTTTATATGCTAAATTACTTATACATAGCTCCCACCTTGTAGAATTGTACTAAGGATTAAGGAAATCATACGAATTTTTAGTGAAACTTCTAATAAATAATCTAAAATATAAATTTCTGCACACATTGCACAGTCCTGAAATGTGTATTTCCTACATAGCCAAGCTTCTGTGTTTTTCTTTAGGGACAGTGCAAACATAACGGTATCTAATGTTTCGTTTATTTTACAAATCGGTGGATTTCTCCATTTTTTTTTCTGTTTCATATCTGTGAATTCTGCCGTTAGTTTATTAATTTTTTCGGCAGGACAAACTACGATTAGTGTATTTTGCTTCAGCATCCTTATTTCAGTCTTTTTCTTTCCGTTTGAGAATAAATATTTTTCCTTTAACATTCTTCATCAAAGCTTCCGTTGCCATAAGAGTAAAAATGTACCCCTGTTTTAAATGTAAATAAATCTTTTAACCTTATTTTACCCCCCTCCCCTTCCAAAGAAAGAAAAATAAACTCTCCAATTAAAAAGAGCATAATCAGATATGATTGAAAATAAAAAAGAAATAAAATAAACCTTGAAACAAAGAATATTCCAGCTAGGCTAAAAATGTTTGAGAATGCAAACAAGAAATAAATTTAACATGCCTAATAGTTTTTTTTAAATAGTTTTTAATTATACTTGTCTATATTACAAAGTTGCTTTTTTCCTCACCTTATATATTTAGAATTACTTAAATTACCTGTTTACTATTTATATATTTGTTTTCTGTTATGAAAATTACTAAGATAAACTTTAATGTAATATTAGGAATATTTAAGTGTAATTTAGTAAAAAGGTAATTTATGTCATTGTAAGATCATAATTTAGGGGAAAAATAGTTTTGTATTTCAGATGAATACATTGGATACAGTGTATAAGATATATAATATAAAATATAACTACATTTCACTAGAAAACTTTCTGTTATTGGTAGTATAATACTAAAGTTAATACTTTAAAATACAGCCCATTAATCAAACAAATTGAAACACCACTGTTTTGGTGACAAATTTATTGAAAGGAAGCTTATCTCAAATGCTATTTTATATTTTTTCTCTGAACAACTAGACACTTACTAAAATTTTTAGTTTTAGAGAAGATTTATCTAAAATTCGGTAGTATCAGTTTGTGTAATTAACCTGTATGGAGCATTTCAATCTAAAATCATCTTGTTTTTCTTTTTACAGTGAATTATTATATCCTGAAAATTCTGTTAGCCCTCTTACTGGTACTAGCAGCAAATATCTAATCAATGCCCGAGATTATGTGGTAAAATTGTTTTTTCAAATATTTCTTCTATTTTTTGTAATATTATCTTTTTTATGATAGCTTAATTTTTTTGCTGTATTTTACTTATTTATCCATTCTATTTTGGAAAATTAGTCTGCTTAACTTAAAACTCATATTCTTGATGACTAACTGTTAAATGCAGTATATTTTATTATGTAAAGAATTATTAGCAATTCAGTCTGTTGAAGGCAACTTAAAAAAGAATAATTTTCTCTAATTTTTGTCTAAACACTGATACAAACATCTTTGAATGTAAAATGTTTTGACAAATCCAAAATCTTATTAAAATACATATAAAACCTCTTTTGTAATTATTAATGTTATTAATAGATGTGTGTTTAAAATCTAAAATTTTAAAGTAATTTTTTGCAGCATGTGTTATAATGATTTTTATGATTATATTTTTTCTAAAACTTGTTCAGACTTGAAATTACCTTTCAAGTTAGAAAATATAAATTTGGAACTTTTTTACATGTAGCATACATTCTTCTAACTTTTCCTCAATTTGTGTTCTTTTATTCTCAGATATGGCTTTTTACAAAATCCAGGGTTATTACTCGGCATGATGTTTTATCAGAAATTTATGTAAGTACTCATTATAATGCTTTGACAACCCAGAAGCATCAAATGTATTCTTTTTTCTCTTTGAAATCTGACTAACTAAAAGGAGGAATTAATATGTATAGGCTGTAGTTTTGCATAAATGTCCATTTCTAATTTGCTTTGCTAGTTGCCCATAAATGATGTGCATTGTTCATGATCATTTCCTCCTGTGACATATTGCCATTATGTCATAGACACTTCAATATATTTTCTTTTGAATAGGTGTATCCAACTATATAATTTGCTAAAGGGAATCACCAAGGTTCACCACTATTGACAATTTATTGCAAAATTTGGGCTAAAAATAAATCTCTCTAAAGTGAACTCAACTTGTCTCCTGCATTTGGTGATTTTAATTTTAAAGATTCAAGTTTCAATAAAGGAAAGGAGTCTGTAGGTTTTGTAATATTATGCACTATCATACATGCAAAGCTACATAAATTAAATCCATGCAATTCAGTATTTTATTTTGATTACAAAAATATTCAAGACTTCATAACAGTACAGCTTGCATATTTGACGGCCTCTACTTTATATTAGTACTTAATTTATATTAGTTTCTCCTCTCCTTAATATGACATACCTATGGCCAAAAAGTGACAACTGTGGGTAGATCATTTTTGTCGAGGTGGGTGGGAAAACTCATTACAGCTATAGGAAATAAGGCTAGTTCTTAGTTTGCTTTTCTATTATTGTACTTGCGACAGCCTCACTTGAATTACGTTTGTGAAGAAGCAAGGCGATGGTTTTTGCAGCCACAATAAATCAATAAATTTAAACTTTAATTTTCTATCCTGCTGCAGAACTCACACTAGCCTAATTATGACAACAATTTCTTGGATATATATTGTTTTCCATTTTATTAAAAACATTTTTTAAATGATCTAATGCATGCTTGCCCGAATTTTACAGTTTCCACTGCATTTATCCTTTTTCCTTTCATGTAATGCCTTTTGAAGACAAATATTTGAAATTTGAAAATTAAAATATTTTGTATGTTTTCTTAGTAAAGATATTCTTATTTTTATCAAATACAGGGTGAATCTAAACTATTTGACAAAACTTTAAGAGGTGATAGAGCACACAATAAGGAATCAGAATCATATAGTAATGTGGGGTCGGCAACATCGTCTTCATGTAGCTGTTAATAATCACTTTGGAAAAAGTGCTGAAACAACAGTGCATTTTCTGACCATTGTTTGTCAGAAACTAATGTATTTTTCTCCGAAAACAGAAGACTAAAATTAATAGTTTAAAAATTCTATTTTATTTCACGGATGAAATTTTTGGAGACGAGCCTATTGTTTATGAAACTTGGTTAAGAAATTAGACGAACACTTCAACACTTTTCACAAAGTGATTATTACCAGGTAAGTGAAAACTGCGTTTTTGACCCCACATTGCTATGTGATTCTGATTCCTTATTATGTGCCCTATAACCCCTTAAAGTTTTGCCCAAGAGTTTAGATTCACCCTTTATATCTTTAAATGCCACCTCCTACTAGTGAGTAGTAATGTCCCTCATTGGCACTTTACATTTAGCTTGTGAGTTAGGCTACCAATACAACTAGCTGTACAGTTAGTATAATGAATGAATGAAATGAAATTACATATTTAATTTTTTTCCCCAGATTCCTCATGCAGAACTATTAGACATAGTAACGAAGATTGCTGTAAAGTGTGACAGAGGTTGGGAATTCAAATATCCATATGACTATGATTTTGTTGAAAGGTAAATAAAAACTTTAGTGGCTAAATAATAAATTATAGTATCAAATGTTATTCTAAACTAACTGGCCTATTGATATTAGGACATTCACTGAATAATCGTTTACATTGTAAGAAAACCCTCTAATTGAAAAATAAATAGGTAGAACTTCTCATGGTAATAGACAAAAAAGATTTGTAAAGCTTATCTCTCCCAAAAAAAAGTCTATTAATTATTTACTTTGGCATCAAGTAAAAGAGCTGTTTTTGTTTCAAGCTATGCTGCATACTAAAGAGGTATTAAAAAATATTTTTGGAGTAATTTTAAATGAAAGCTCTTTAATTCTTTGTGCTATTTCAGTAGCAACTAAAATAATTAAGAAATAAAACCACTTTCACCATTACATGTGTGCTGAAGGCCAAAATAACATTTATATATGTATTAAAAAATTTCTATGTATCACAGGGTTCTCACTTAAGCATTTTTAATGGGTGTTCCACCTATCAAACTTTTTGTGAAAAATGCATTAAGAAATTTTTTTATGTTTATCATCAGGGTTCGAAAAAACCTGATAGCCCAGGTGACTAAAAATTATCCCTTAGTGACTAGCTTTTTTTTCACCATTAATATAACTTAATATACAGTGAAACTTCTATGAGCAACCACCTCTATTAAGTGACCCCCTGCTACGGTGACTACTTTTTTAAGGCACCGATTTTTTAATCTACTTAATGTTAAAAGACTCTCTGCAAGAGACCACACAATCCTGTATAAGCAATCTGTCCCAGTTCCTTGTCCAAAAATATTTCTTGCATTTTTCTGGAAGTAAAGTAAATAAAAACCATATTCCAAACCTGTCGCTCTACTGAAAATCAACAGCAGGTGTAAATACATGTATACACCAAGTACAAATCTTGTAGGTTAGAGAAGAGACATGTCTAAGAAACAAGCGATTTTATTGTTTTAGCAGCCCATTGATATGATCCAGTCACAAAAAAAATAGGAAATTTAAAGAGAATGTTGGCAGTTACTTTTGGTTGTGAGAAAACCCTAAAATCAAATTTTAAGCACATAGATTTTATTATGACAAATTCAGAATGAATGAAGAATATCAGGCTAAATGCTCTTTTGTCAGATGTAAAAAATTAAAGTAGGCAGAAGTTCTCTTGGAGAGAGAAAAAGGAATGAAATAATCTAAAATTTCTAAATATTTTATTAAAATTTAAATTTTAAGAATATGTTTGTATAATTGCTTATGTTATTAGTATACAATTTCATAAATAACAAAGCAAATGATATTTCTTAGGTTTTTTTATCTTGAGTATCAAATGTTAACTTCTTTGAGCGACCACCTCTCTTAATGACCGATTTTTCGCAGAATGAAAGATGGTCACTCCCTAGAAATTTCACTGTATATGTGGCTCCTAAAATTTTTTTTCTAGCTCTTTAGATTTTACAACTTTTTTTTACCCCTGCATGATCAATTTTCAGTTCTGTATATAGACTGCTTTTTAACCGACGAAAAATGGAGGAGGTTCTCAAGTCGAAGCGTATGTTTTTTTGTTTTTTGTTTTTTTATGTATGATCACGCATAACTTTTGACAGAGTAATCCGATTTTGATAATTCTTTTTTTATTGGAAAGGGTATACCCCAAAGTTGGTCCCATATAGATTTGGAAAAAATATTCCAACCCTAAAGGTAGGAAAACAGGGGATGATTGATTTTTCACTCACTGATTATAATGTATGAACATGCATATAAAATATGACTTTTAAATAGCTATTTATTTATTTATTTATTTTTTAATGCCAGCTCGTTTAGTGATCTTATTCCTTTTCCTCGTGAAAATGTAATATTCCTTAAATTTTATAGTTTTCATAAAATAAAATAGAAGCTCTAACGAGGCATATAAGCTCTTGAATCGATATTTGTTAGAAGCTATTATGAGAAGAGTTGATTTTTTTTTTTTTTTTTTTAATGGACGGTGTCCGTGTGACGTCATTTTTCAGCCAACACGTGACCTCCAACCAATCAACTTAAACTGTAGTTTCAGTTGACACTCAATGTTTCAATCTGATTAGTTCAAATTTGTATTTTCCACCTACACGTGATTGAAATAGACTCTTATCGATATCGTCCTTTGCAAGTGATATTGGCGACGTTTTTACGTCACTTTAAAACTGCACATCAATCACCTATACATCTTCGTACACAGTACACAGCACATATGTGTACATTTTGTTTTTGCTTGTTAAAACAATTCTTTTAAGATTTTTTGTAGTTCCGAATTTACGTACATATGCGTCGATGCTTTAATTTTGAATAAATGATTTTAACGCACGTGAATGTGTAAATCTCACGCACACATTTTGTTTTTGTTTGCCGTTTCGCAAAAAAGTATTTGAATGTTATTAAAATTTCCGAAATTCAATTTGTTAATTTTTTTTCAAAATTCATACAACTAAAAAGATCTGGTCTATGTTCCGTATCCGGTTCTGTTTACATTTTGATGTTCATTTAGTGTTGGTTCTGGCGCCATCGTGGGCGATGTTCAGTGGGAATGAAGTACCCTGCCGGTGGTAGTTTTGACTGGCAACCATAAAGAAATGTGTACCGCTTGGCGATGTTTTTTTGGAGGTATGATAATGCGTCAAATATTGCAAATTGGATATTTCAGAACTGTTAAAAGATCCGAAATTTCTTGAATTTTCGCGCATTCGTAATAGTTATTTTTTAATTCTAGCTACTGTGCAACGTACACAGATAAATGTAAAGAATTATCTTGCTTAATTTGACGTCACTAAGCTGTTAATTTGCGTTTATAGCCACAAAAAATTATAAAATAAAAACTTTTTAACAAAAACATTAAACCGCCGAAAAACTCAAAAGCAAAAAATAATAAATCTTTTTTTAATTAACCTTAATAACTAAGTTCCTAAACTAATGTAAGTATACCTAAGTAATTTTGAGTCGGTGCCAAAGAACCAATGAACAAAGATCACTAAATGACCTAAAAATTTAAAGAAATAACCAAATCAAATTAACAATGCAACGTGAAATCTCCGGTGATAAACATTAACATTCCAAAAAAGACGCTCTCTGTACGTCGCTCACGATCAACGAGCTTTCGCAGAAATGCAGAGAGGTTTACTTTGTAATGCACAACTCAGCATTATCTGTGTGTGAAAAATAAATTACTTCTATTAATAATGGAGATTTAGGCAATTTAGTGATCTTTGTTCATTGGTTGTTTGGCACCGACTCAAAATTATTTAGGTATACTTACATTAGTTTAAGAACTTAGTTATTAAGGTTAATTAAAAAAAGATTTATTATTTTTTGCTTTTGAGTTTTTTGGCAGTTTAATTTTTTTGTTAAAAAGTTTTTATTACATGGCATGGCATGTATACTAGAAAGGTTAATACTACACATTTACTTTATTTGACAGTTAAAACTTGTAAAATTTACAAGTTTTATTGAATCTTTTATAATGGTGTTTGCTTTTAAAATGACAACTTTGTTATAAAATATTCATAATAGATGTCTACTTGATGTTTATTATGAAAATTTACTTTTACAGGGATACATACTTTATTAAACTGTTTTTTCATGATTGTAAATTTTACAAAAGTTTTATTGAACACTTTATAATGCTATTTTGCTCTTATAATTACCATTTTGTAATAAAATATTCTTGAATGTGTTTCTACGTTATGGTATTTTATTATAAAAATACCTTAAGCTTGCACAGAAGTGTCTTGTTCATGGCTGTTTTGGAATTCCAAATCCATGCTTGAAAAAAAAAAAGAAAAAAAAAAGAAAGAAATAATGCTGTATTTAATCATAATATTTAACTAGGAGTTAATACTATATATATATGTATACATACACGCACACACATTTATTTACTTAAATAGGAAAAAAATTTAAGTTCTCGCCTTTTGAGTGAAAATTAAGTATTAAATGCCGCTGCTGAACAATTTTATTTGTTTATTTTCTATTTTTACATTAATATTAGCTTCTGTAAATACCTCTCGTTATATGTCATCCTACTAATATTATAAATGTCAATGTTTATATGTATGTTTGTTACTCTTTCACACTGAAACGGTTTGATGGATTTGGATGAAATTTGGAATAAAGACAGTTAAAGTCCTGGATTAACAAACAGGCTACTTTTTATTGTGAGAAGAAAAAAAACTTCCTATAATATACAAAAAAAACCTATCTTTTATCAAAAAACAAAAAATCAATTGAGCTTTTTTTTTTGTTTACAAAGCTGTCAACAGATGGCGCAAACTTATAAAATACACAGTTTTTAATAAATAAAATCACATGAATAAGTTTTTCCTTCTAACGTGGATTCATACATGGGCTTCAGAAAAAGGATGTTAGAAATATCCATTTTAATTTTGTTTAATCATATTCATACTCATGAATAATGATACACTTTCCAACTTAATGGAATAAGGAAAGAAAATGGGGAAGATGCATGGATATGATACCGTCTTATTTTTGTAACCAGGCACGGCCCGATACGGTAAGCAAAGTAATCATCGTATCAGGGTGCAAGCTTCGAAGGGGCGTCATGTTGAACTCATGAACTAAGTAGAGCATAAAAGGGGGCATCTTTTTTATGTTAGCAGGAGGCACCACTTACCCTAAGACCACCTCTGTTTGTAACCATCTTAATTTTAAATTCCATTCGGAATCTCTCTCTGAGATATTTCAGTGCCAAGGAAGCTGGTGAGAAACAAGATTTATTAAGATGGCGAACCAACTGGTCGCCGAAGGTGGCTAGTAAAAGATAAGTTTGGATGTTTTTGTTCTGAAAGAAATAATGTAACTTGTGTTCTTAAAAGTTGCATCCCAAAACACAGTATATTAAATAATATATGTTTACAAGACTGTCTATTTATATTGTTTTTTGTGCACAGGAGTTTGTTTGGATAGCTTATAAATCCTAAATTCTTTTTCAGCCATCGATCCATTGTACAATCTCAAGAAGTGAAGTGGGACTATCAGTACAAGAAATTAGTGAAAGAGTTGTTGTTAGGTAATGCTATGTTACTTTGTCTAATGCTATTTTATCGTCTGCTATATCATTTGCAGGGCCTGGTTTCTGGAAGGGCATTTGGGACCAGGGGCTGGGGCCATAACATAAAGGGGCCCCCAAGTTGTTCTTTGTTTTAAAATTTGTAATTTTTTAAAACAGTTTTCGGAAAAGAGGCTCCCAACTTGGTAAATCTGCCCCGGATCATTTTCTTTTGTGTCCCTAAAAATGGTTGTGGGTTAAATGTGTTGCAGTAAAGTTAAGAGTATTAATTCTCTTATTAAATTTTACAATACTCATTGTTTGATAGATTCTTTGATTCTTAACCCATAAAATTTATATTACACTTTTTTAACACGATTGGCATGTTTGTTCTTGCAACTAAGTAAGTTGTATTCTGAAGCAAATGCTGCTTAAATTATGTTAACAAATAAAAGTTTAGGTAAATTTAATTTATACAGTTGATGAGCAACACTAATGTGGAAAATTTTAATGAAGTATTTAAAACCAGTGCTATGCCATTGTAAGGATTAATATAAGGGGCACTTGTAGTGAGGATACTTATTAGCTGTGTCTGATGATATCCACATCATGCATTTTTTTTTTTTTTTTTTTTTTTTTTTTTTATGTAATGCTTGCTTACACTGCAATCTTTAGATTTTAAATTTTGTTACAGGTGGCCTAACACAAAAACTGCCATGTCCAGTTCTTCCTCGTAAGCAGAAACGTCATTCCCGTAGTTCACTCAGTGAGGATGGAGATGAAAGTGGCACAGACACTAGTTCATCCAGTCTCAAAGACAGCAAGGCCAAGCGAATTGGCAGCCCCAAAAAGCGAATGCATCCTAGCCCTGTGAAGCATCCAGTAAAAGCACCCAAACCTTATCACATTGCTACCCTGGATGTGTCACCCACGTTCTTAGAAACTTCTCCCTCTGATGAAATTAAAATTCAACTGAAAGAGTGTGTAGAGGAGGCTTTGAGAAATCAGTATGTAATGACTTTAAGCAGTCTTAAAGAGCTTGTTTCTGAAAGCCATTTGAGTGCACTCTGCAGTCGGACTGACATTGAACAACTTATAGAAGAAGCTTTGAGTAGTTGTGGTGCTCAGAAATTGAAAAATAAGGTATTTTGATTTCTGTATTAATTTTAAATGTGTGTATGAACATTCTGATCAGGAGAGATTTTTTCTGTTTTCTTATCGCAAATGAATTAAGCAAACTATTATAAACTTGGTGACCAAAAGTAATTTCCAGAGCTAGGACTGTGCTCATGAGGATCTCTTAAATCTTTTAAAACAACTTGAACTGTTGATTTTTTATTTATTTATTTATTTATTTTAGTTTCTTAATTAATTTTATGCTAGGCCTTGTTTTTTCCCTTCTTTTTTTCTAACTTTCTTCCTTGTCTAAAAGTGATAAATTCATGCAAGCAGGCTGGTGAGCTTTTTGGCATTGTAAGGGTTAATGCATAGCCACTTTACTATCTAGATACCATTTTTATTACGCTATAGCTATAACAAATCTGAAGTTAAAGATGTTGGACAATAATTTAGTGAGCACCTTGTATAGACTTTCCATCACTGTAATTTAAAATTTTGTGTAGTTTTTTTTTTTTTTAAGCATAGGGTGCTATTTTGCTCAGTATGAGAATTTTGCCTACGTGATCTTGTCGACAAGTTTTGCAGATATGAACTGTCATAGTGTAGATATTTTCAAATGTGTTAGCCAGATAATGAAGGGGGGGGGTTAATAAAATGTTGAGAATCTCACAAGGTTTGCAATTTTTGATAATTAATCGCTAAATTAGGTGCCAAAACACGACAATTTATTATAAATATATTTCCAGTATAGTTAGAAAACGCCTGGAGAATATTGTAAAATAGTTTTAGTAGGCGATTTTAATATAGATTTTAATTCCGAAGAAGTGTTTTATAGAACAGAGAAGACAAATACGGTACACTCATAGATTATGATACACTTTCCAAATGGTATTTATAAAAGTGAAGTATAGCTTGACTATGCCTGGCAAAAATTGTTAAACCGTTTTGGTAGGCGATGTTAATATAGATTTCTATTCCGAAGAAGTGTTTTATGGAACAAGGAATGAAAACACGGTACACATCTGCACTTTGGCAAGCTTTGCAGTCATGGGTCTCTAGGAGTTTCAACGAGTTTCAACGCTCCCAAAAGAACTAGATGAAAACTAAAGTGAACAAATTAGCAATAAATGCACCAGTTAAGGAATTTGAAGACATTTAATTATTAAAACTATATTAATTGGCAACCCAAAATAAATATAAATGTAAAGGAATGCTGTATTTCCATGTTGTTCCAAATCGTCATTTTAATTCTAAATTACGATTGCCACATAAATACAAAAAAATCATCATGGTAACTGCATAAGTTTAATTATTGCCATCTTGGTGAGAGTTGGGGCCATCAAGTAGGAATCAACCCAAGAAAGACAAACACAGCACACTCGTGGATTATGAGATGCACATTCGAAACAATATTTAAAATGGTGAAGTACAGTTGTAATATTCTTGGCAAAGATTCTAAAATAGTTTTAGTAGGTGATTTTAAGATAGATTTCAATTCCAAAAATGGGTTCTATGAAACAAGGAAGGGAAATACGGCATAAATAATGATACACTTTTCAACTTAATGGAGTAAGGAAGAAAAATAGGAACGACACATACATTATAATATGCTTTTCCCACTGTTCCCACCTTCATTCAAATGTATAGCACTTTAGTGCGTATTTAAAATCTAAAAGTTATTCAGATTTTCCTTTTTTTTTTCTTTTACTGACTTCAAAAAAGGAGGAGGTACTATGTTCAATGTGTATATATATGTTTATGTATGAACAGCGATAATTTTATACTGCATGGACCGATTTCAATTTTTTCTTGGGGGGGGGGGTTGAAGGGGATAGCTCAGGCGTAGTTCCATGTTAATTTGGTCACATTCTGATGATATCATTCCGAAAATCAGAAGAAAAAAAAATGTGTTTTTAAACCAATGCTTAAAGGGTTGCCAGTAATGGCACTTGTCTTAATGTCAAAAGTTACCAATGTTGGTCACTTTTGGTGATTTATCATGAAATTTGGTGTCAAAAAATAATTTGCGAAACCCTACTAATTTAAAATGGGATTAATTTTTTGTTTTGATAAAGTACTTTGAAGTCTGTTTTCTTTCTTAAAAAAAAAAAAAAAAAAAAAAAAAAAAAAAAAAAATTATACTTGTTTTTAATGTTTTCTGAATGAGCCATTGCATTGTATGCATCATCAAAATGCATGTTGAATAATTTTTTGTCTGACTGTTTTTCCTTGATGTTGAATGAAAAACCTCTGTGTGACACTATTTTACTAGAAATCAAGTTTTTATTAACTTCTTTTCAAAAAAGTTTAATTTTTCTTTCAAAAATAACCAAAGCCAAAATGAAAACTGTTCCCACCCACGTTCAAATGCATGCCTTTGTGAGTTCTTTTAAGAAAATAAAACTAAAAGCAGATTTTATCAGCTGAGTTGGACTAGGGAAGCATTTATGTGAAATTGAAATGCAAGTTATATTTTTTTAAAGTTCAAATAGTCTTTTTTTCATTTTTGGGATTGTACATTTAAAAAATCATTCTGAAGTACAGTTAGAATATACCTGATAAAGATTGTAAGACATTTAGAAGGTCATTTTAATTCTAAAGAAGAGTTTCATGGAACAAAAAGACAAACACTGCACAGTTATAGATTATCATACACTTTCTGGTGTAATATTAATGGAACAAGGAAAACAAATAGGGCTGACACACGGAGTAAGGTACGCCTTTAATATGTGGCACTTTAAAGTAAATTTAAAATATGAAAATGTTTCATATATTTATTTTTTTCCCCGAATTTTAATTATTTCTTCACTTTTCAGTGGCCCCAAAACACCACCCCTGAACCGCTTTATGCCTTTAGCAAGTTTGGAAATAAATTAGATAGGGTAAGTATATGTTACACCTTTGTATATTTAAATATGATTATTAATCAAAAAGATTAATTTTGCTCTTTACATTCTATAGTCTAACACAGAAATCTATTCTGGTGAAAGCTTTTGAAATATAAAACTGTTTTTATTATTGAAAGAATTGTATTGGATGTAAAGTGTTCATTATTTAAATAGATTATTCTATTTTTAAAGTTAGCAGATGATATTAAACTTTTTATGGGAGCAATCATATAAGTTAATTATGCAAATTATGAAGTATTTCTCAGTCTTTAGTTGTAGATAAATCTTGTCTTTTGATTATTAAGAGCATGGATGCTCGCATATATCTCCATCCTTATAAAAGCCAGTTATTCTTTTCAGTAATTTTTTATTATTATTATTATTATTCAAAACAGGTACTGTGGAACATTCGTTCAAATGAACCGCGTGTATATCTTGTCCAGTCAGGGAAAACCTGGACTATTTTGAGGATTTTAATTTTACTGAGAAAATCATCGAATATTGCAAATGTTGACTCATAACCTAGAAAAGTATTGAAATTGTACATTTATAAATATCTCTGTGCTTGTCATAAGTCTGGAATGTTTGAATTTGGCATATGTATGCAAAGAGTTAATGATAATCTGTATTGATATGGCTGTGTGTAAATTTCAATTATATGTACATTGTAACACTGTAGTTTGGAATTTTATCAAGAAAGTTTTTGGAATCTAGGAAGAGACAGGGATTTTTATTTCTGAAACTGAGTGGTAACACTGTCAATTGAGCACAAAACACTTGCAGGTGAATTGACACTATTAAAACAATATAAATAGGCAAAGGAACAATCATATCCAGTGAAAATTAAAAATTGGAAACTCAGCTACTTGGTTTGCATCAGGAATTACTGTAAAGTCAGTAATGAAGTTTAGTAAATACAGTCGAACTTGGATAATTCAAAGTGCAAGGAGCCACTAATAAACTTCGAATTATCAAAAAAAAATGTATTTTTACTAGTATATCGTTAAAGTAATTAATTTCAACAGAAATTGCAAAAAAAATATGTTTAATTTTTAATAAAAAAAACTATGACCTTTTAAAATATTGCGATACTTCAATTTTTTTTTTTTTTTTTTAAACAAAATCGTCTAGAATATCTACAGCCCGAAACACTGCCTCACTTAGAGTTGAAATCGGCCTCTGTTCTCGTACTTCATCTTCAATGTCTTTACCGTCTTCTGCTGTAGTGTTCTTATTTTTTAGAACTTCAGATAGAATATCAGTATCAGATAGCTTTCCACAAATGTCTATACTTTCATCCATGTTGACTTAATCATCAAATGGTATGCTGGCTTCCCATGCAACTGGGGAAGGTAAAATTTCTTCATCAAAAATCTCATTAAGGACAGTGCTCCTGATGAATCCTGCCTTCTCGAAACAATGGATATTGTTTTTTGGCTCACTTTAGACCATGCATTTAAACACATTCTTGATGCATCGAGGAGAGTAATGGGAAGCCTCTGGGAAGATTCAGCAAGGAGATGTTGAACGATTAGACATCTGTAGAAATGCTTCAAATTTTTAATGATGCCTTGATCCATTTCTTGTACCACTGAGGTCATGTTTGGTGTAAAAAAACAACAGTGACATTTTCCATAGCCAGTATCGATTTATGAGCCGTGCAATTATCAATAAACAGGATGATTTTTCTGTTTTTTCTTTCATACATGCAATTAAGATCTAGCAGCCATTTTTCAAAAAGATTCGACGTCATCCATGCTTTCATGCTAGAACAGTATTCTATAGGCTTTGTTTTGACATTTTTAAAGCACCTTGGATTTCTTGATTTTCCAATCATCAGTAGCGGTAACTTCTCAGTGCCTTCCATGTTTGCTCCCACAAGTACGGTTATTCGGTCTTTACAGTGTTTTCAACCACTGCATTTTTCACCTTTAAAAGCCTAAGTCTTTGCAGGGATACATTTGAAAAAAAGTCCAGTTTTGTCAACATTAAAAATGTCTCTGTCCTGTGTATGCTCAATGATTTGAGCAACTTTCTCTTTCCACTCATTTGCTGCATCTTGGTTCACACTTGAACTTTCACCACATACAGACTTGAAGGAAATTCTGTTTCTTTCCTTAAATCCGTCCAACATCCGGAGCTTGCTTTAAAGTTGTTGTTTCCTAAGCTGACAGCGAATCCTTCCGCTTTTGCACAAACAAGAGTTCCACTGAGAGGGATGTTTTTTTCCCGCGCTTGCTTAAACTACTTCAAGACACACTCGTCCACATCAGGATTGTCGGGTTTTCTAGCTCGTTTGCAATTCCGATTAGAATTCAAAATTTTTTCTTTATTTTTCAAAAAGGTCGAAAGAGTATTAGGTGCTGTACCATACTGTTTTGCGATTATGCATTTCTTCTTTACACCCTTTTCTACCTCACGAATCACAGCAATTTTTTCATCGAAAGTTAAAGTTTTATATGGGACACGGGGCTTACTCAACGACATGATTGCACAGAACTTACACCACAAAAACTAAAAGCACAACGAAAAAAACTCAAATGAGATAGACTACAGTCCTGGTTTCCAAGGGATTGCAACAATGTTATGTATGAATTATTGCACTGCTTACAAGGAAAGGAGTGGGTCCACCTGTAACCAATGACAGGTACATGGGTGGGCTACCTCCCTCCCCCCTTAATCCCTGTTCTGTTTTCTAGAACAGATAAGAATATTGTTGCGGAATTACTCTGCTACTCCTGGGGTTCGTCGTTCTAAAGTCCTGTTGGTATAAAAAATTCAAGTAAAAAGTCACTTGTCAGGATGGGACACAAACTTTATTGCTTCTAGAACTTCGTAGAACAATCAGCTGTACACAATTCACATGCACAATCTAGCAGTAACGTGCTTTTAACAGTCCGCTTAGATCAGAAGCTCTCACAAATACTGCATTTCTCACACAAAATAAGTCACTTTCACAGGCAAAAACTCAGTGAAAATATACGAGAAATAACACTAACAGTCTCTCAAGACTCAGCGATGAAGAATTTACACACAGCACTTAAATTCAAAGCTTCACAAACAGCGCGAAACACAGCTTCCTTCACAAAGCAAGCGTATTCACTCTCTCAAAGCTTGATCAACACTGAACTGTCGGGGCGACGCGCGCTTCTATAAATAGCCGACGCAGGAGGTATAAGAGTTTTCCAGAAAAGTCAATTTCTCGAGGGTTCTACATAAAGCGTGAATTTTGATTACGTCATAGAAGAGAAATGTTAGGTTATTGTGCGTTTTTAATGCAGGAAAAACAACTTCCAGGCCCCATTGGGAAAATCGCGCCAAATGACCAAAAAGTCGCCACGCTTGGCGACTTTTGGCGAAATATCGCCAAATTTGGTGCCAAAAATAAGTCCCCAAATGTGAAGAGATCTAAGCTCTAGGACTAATATTTCTCGAGTTTTCTAGAACCTGCATTGAAAAACAATGGCAAATCGAAACCTCCATATCTCCGGTTCTAATCGGCCGATTTTGATGCAACAAAAAGCAAAATTTATCTATTTGAAGCGTAGAATACGAATTTTAAACCATTTTAAGCCACAGAGCAGCGGGTTGCCCCGAAAATTCGTAACATTGCCCCCTTCCCAAGGACTGCACGTCCCGGGCAGTACAATCCCCGGTTAGGAGGTCACACAAATATACAGTGTCCAACCTTTAACCAAATCTTAACAACATAATTTAAGCAAATAATCAATAAACACAGTAATCAAATGCACTCTAATAAATAAATAATATACATAATAAACAAATACACATTAATAAAAACGAATATATTACAAATATGTACACTAAACATGGCGTAAGTAATGAGTGAAAGAGAGTTGACGAAAGAGGAAGAGAAGAGAAAGACAGGAAAGAAATGAGAGTTGAAAGAAAGGAGGAATTACGCCATAGTGACCATGGTCTGATAGTCAAATAACTAATTACAACCGCGGTAGATGGCTAGCCGATCGTAATGTACAACTCTTGGCTTCGAGTTTGGTGACTTACGAATCCGTACGATGACGTCATTCAGCCGGTTTAGGACTGTGTAAGGACCGTCCCACGGCGATTGCAGCTTGGGAGACAGGCCTTTCCGTCGAGTAGGATTCCATAGCCAAACTTTGTCACCTACGTTGAAGTCATGTCCCGTAGCCTTCGTGTCGTAGCGAGTCTTCATCTTTTCCGTGTTCAGGTTGATCCGCTCCCGAGCAAAATGATGCACATCTTCAAACCGTGCCCGAAGGTTTTCCACGTACTCCTCTGGCGATGAAGGCGCATCTGGAGGGCGGCCGAACACTAGATCGGCGGGAAGACGAAGATCTCTGCCGAACAGCATCTGGGAAGGTGTGAAGCCGGTAGTCTCATGGACGGCGCTCCTATAGGCCAGCAGGAAGAGGGGGAGTTTCTTGTCCCAGTCCTCTTGATTCCTAGATACCAGAAGCGAGAGGTTGTTTAAAATTGTGCGATTGAACCTCTCCACCATGCCGTCGGATTGTGGGTGTAAAGGCGTAGTCTGGGTTTTGTCCATTCCGAGAAGTTGGCATAGTCCTTTAAAGACTGCAGAGGTAAAGTTCGTTCCTTGGTCGGAATGAAGTTGCAGAGGGGTTCCATATCTGGAAATCCATTCTTGCACCAGTACCTCTGCTACGGTCGTAGCTTCTTGATCGGGAATAGGAAACGCTTCGGGCCATTTAGAGAAGTAGTCAATGACAACTAGGATGTATTTGTTGCCATCCGAAGTTCGCGGAAGAGGTCCCAGGATGTCGAGGGCAATCCTCTCAAAAGGCGCTCCTACATTATAACAATGTAGTCTTCCATGGCTTCGTTTCTTCGGGCCTTTACGGGCGGCACAGGCGTTACAAGCTTGACACCACTTTTCGACGTCGCCTCGAGCCCTAACCCAGTAGAAGCGCTCGCGAACTTTCTGCTGGGTCTTCATTATGCCAAAATGGCCTCCAGTGTAGCCATTATGAAGTTCTTCTAAAACCTTCGGAATCTTCGAACGAGGGAGTACTAACTGCCATCGGAGCATCTTGCCGTCGTCCGACTCCCATTTACGATACAGGACTCCATTCCTCAGGCGAAGCGAATCCCATAAAGCCCAGTACTGTTTTGTTGCCGGACTGTAAGATGATATTTCTTGCCAACTGGGCTTAGCGCTGGATTTTTCCATAAATTCCACAATAGGTTTGATGTCGCTGTCTGCTAATTGGTCCGCCCGAACATTTTCGTCACTCCAGGGATCTTGAGATGGTGCCGATGATTTAACTTGGCGGACAACGGGATGTTTCAGATGGTAATTTTTCTCTGCCCTGGAGCAATAGCGACAACTGTCTATGCAGGGCCTCCTCGACAAAGCATCTGCATTTCCATGATATGCTCCTTTCCGATGACGTATCTCGATGTCATATTCTTGTAATCTCTGTATCCACCTGGCTATCTGGCCCTCTGGATTCTTGAAATTTAGAAGCCAGGTTAAAGAGACATGGTCCGTTCGGAGCAGGAACTTTCCGCCGTACAGGTAATGATGGAAGTGCTCCACGGCCTTAATGATAGCAAGAAGTTCCTTTCTCGTAACACAATAGTTGCGTTCTGCCTTTGAAAGGCATTTGCTCCAGTAAGCAATGACGTGTTCTTGGCCATCTATCTCCTGGGACAAAACTGCTCCAACACTCTCCTTACTTGCGTCTGTGTCCAGGATAAATGGCTTGTCAGGGTGAGGATACGACAGGATCGGCGAAGATGTTAAAGCCGTCTTCAGTTCGTTGAATGCGTCCTCACATTCCTCAGTCCATAGAAATTTCTGTCCAGTCTCGGTCCATTTGTGAAGAGGTCTTGCAATTTGAGAAAAACCCTTCACGAATTTTCGATAGTAAGTACACAGACCCAGAAAACTTTGTACGTCATGGATATTCTCCGGACGACTCCAGTTCTTGACTGTGGACGTCTTTTCGGGATCGGTTCGGACTCCGTGGGCAGATATTATGTGCCCGAGGTAACGTACTTCCCGACAAAACAAGTTGCACTTCGACGGACTTAGTTTCAAGTTTGCCTCTTTTAATTTCTGCAGTACCTTTCTAATGTTCTCGAGATGCTCTTCGAAAGTCCTTCCGACGATGATGATATCGTCCAAATAAATGAGGCATGCTTCGTAGGAAAGTCCTCTCAACGCTGTCTCCATTAGACGCTCGAATGTAGCCGGTGCATTGCAGAGTCCAAAAGGCATAACTTTGAACTGCCACAATCCTTGTCCCGTGGTGAACGCAGTCTTTTCACGGTCATCGGGATGGATTTCTACTTGCCAGTAGCCACTCTTGAGATCCAGAGTGGAGAACCATTCATTTCCCGATAAAGTGTCCAATGTGTCGTCTATCCTGGGAAGAGGGTAGCTGTCTTTCTTGGTAATGTCATTCAGACGTCTATAGTCAACGCAGAACCGGGTGGAACCATCTTTCTTTCGGACCAAAACAATCGGCGAGGCCCAGGGACTAGTCGACGGCTCGATGACGTCATCACGCTGCATCTCCTCTAAAAGTCTGCTCATCTCTTCTTGCTTGGCAAACGGCAGCCGCCTAGGATGTTGCTTGATGGGAGAATGGCTGCCTGTATCTATCCTATGTTGAGTTAAGCTCGTACGGCCAAAGTCACCCGAAGTTCGGGAGAAGAGGTCTTCAAATTCAGCTATTACTTTCTCCGCAGCGCTTCTCTGTTCTGCCGTTAACTCCACGTCTTGTATTAATTCCTTCGTCAGGCACTCGGAAGATTTAGCTGTCGTTTGGCTGATGTTCTTATTAATGCAGGTAACAGGAGTGCATGTCGCCAACACTTCATTTTTCTTTATCACCTTCGACTTGTCCGTCACATTTACTACTCTAACTGGAATTTCTGTTCTCGACAAGTCCACAAGTACTCCTCTGACGGAATCACTATTGCTTGGGTGTTCGATTAATCCAAAACGGAATTTATTGCTTTCTTTTACTGTTCCAGAAATTATGGAATCAGTTCTGGGAGGTAGCGTGATATCAGTCTGGGCTATTATTTGCTGAACAGGCAAAACAGTTTCATTTCTAATATCGAACGCAGCTATTTCTTCTGAGTCTGAACGAAGCTCATTATTCTTAAAGTCCAAATTAAATTTGTGTGATTTTAAAAAGTCCAGTCCGAGAATAAAAGTGTCTGTAATATTGGCGACATATACCACATGGTCGTATCTGGCATTCCCAAACGTGATTTCTACTTGCGCTTTTCTGCCCACTTCGATCTTGTCACCTGCCACAGTCTGGAGGGTCAGCAAGGGCGGAGTCCAGATAATCTTCAAATTTAATTTCTTGGCCAGATCCGTCCTTATAATGGTTACGTTCGCTCCAGTATCAATCACCATGTGGCATGGGGAACCATTAACATATCCCAGTACGAAGAGTCCATTACTGCCGCCATTCACTGATGAAATCTGCAAGACTTTTAGGTGGGGCTTTTGACTATCTGGCAACCTCCGCCCCGCGAGATGGCCACCTCCTAGTTTCCCTCTTTCATGATCTTAGAGTTTTCTTGCTGGTCATGAGACTTTCGACCACAATGCTTTTGTACATGCCCTTCGACACCACACTTCGAGCATTTCACTTTCTTTGGGCCATCTCTCGTTCTATCGGATCTTAATTTTCGTTCTATGAGATCTTCAATTCTCTTCAACCTGTTCTCGACGCTCTCTGTGTCTTTGTCAGCTCCCTCTTGGACCGTGACAGCTCTAACAGCATGCCGATCTTTCCTGACGGCCCGCTGAGCTGCTTCTAGCTTCATTGCGAAGACGAGAGCAGATTTCAAATCCTGATAATCTTCCAACATAAGTGACTTTTGGGTTTCTGGATCACGGATGGCTTCAATAAAATGACGCACCGCCATTTCTTCTCGGACATTATCAAGGTGGTCCATGTAGGCTAGATGACACAGCCTATCTATGTCCGAAGCCAGCTCTTCAAGGGTCTCGCCAGATCTCTGCATCCTTGACTTAAGTTGGATTCTACTATATTCTTTCTGGCACTTCTCTCCGAATTTCATCTCCAAGGCACTGGAAAGGGCGTCAAAATCTCCTATCTTCGTCGCTCCGATAGTTTGCAATACATTAATTCCATCTCCGCTAAGGGAAGCGGCCAGTTGATTAGCTTTCTCGGACTCGCTCCAACCATAGGCTCTGGCGACGATCGAAAATTGGGTTTTGTAAGCTTCCCAGGGAGTCTTTCCGTCATAAGGCGTTAGTTTCACTGCTGGGTGGCGTGACGACAACCTGATGTTTTCTGGTACCTTTCCCAGCTTTACCAAACTGTCCAGTTTTTCTTCTAGCTTGTGATCAATCTTTTCCTCAATTCTTTCCTCGTATTTCGCTTGACTTTCTTCCAGGAGCGACATTCTCTTCTCCATATTTTCTTGATTTGTCTCTATTCTCTCCAGTCCGGATTTCATTTCTTCTAGCCCGGCTTCTATTTTCCGCTCCAGTCCTGATTTCATCTCGTCGTGTGCGGCTCTTAACTCCTCCAATCCGGTTTTCATTTCATTGTGTGCAGCCTTTAATTCGTCTAATCCGGTTTTCGTCTCGACTTGTCCGGCTACAATTTTCTTTTCTAAATCGGTCTGTCCGGCTTCAATTTTCTTCTCTAAATCCGCCTTCATCTGTTCTTGTCCGGATTTCATTTCCTGCATCATATTCATGAGCTTTTGAAGTTGTTCTTCCATTTTTTGTCTAGTCAAAACCATAAACTGGAAAATTAAAGTCTTTCTTTAGAATCCCGATTCTGACACCAAATGTTGCGGAATTACTCTGCTACTCCTGGGGTTCGTCGTTCTAAAGTCCTGTTGGTGTAAAAAGTTCAAGTAAAAAGTCACTTGTCAGGATGGGACACAAACTTTATTGCTTCTAGAACTTCGTAGAACAATCAGCTGTACACAATTCACAAGCATAATCTAGCAGTAACGTGCTTTTAACAGTCCGCTTAGATCAGAAGCTCTCACAAATACTGCATTTCTCACACAAAATAAGTCACTTTCACAGGCAAAAACTCAGTGAAAATATAAGAGAAATAACACTAACAGTCTCTCAAGACTCAGCGATGAAGAATTTACACACAGCACTTAAATTCAAAGCTTCACAAACAGCGCGAAACACAGCTTCCTTCACAAAGCAAGCGTATTCACTCTCTCAAAGCTTGATCAACACTGAACTGTCGGGGCGACGTGCACTTCTTTAAATAACCTACGCAGGAGGTACAAGAGTTTTCCAGAAAAGTCAATTTCTCGAGGGTTCTACATAAAGCGTGAATTTTGATTACGTCATAGAAGAGAAATGTTAGGTTATTATGCGTTTTTAATGCAGGAAAAACAACTTCCAGGCCCCATTGGGAAAATCGTGCCAAATGACCAAAAAGTCGCCAAGCTTGGCGACTTTTGGCGAAATATCGCCAAATTTGGCGCCAAAAATAAGTCCCCAAATGTGAAGAGATCTAAGCTCTAGGACTAATATTTCTCGAGTTTTCTACAACCTGCATTGAAAAACAATGGCAAACCGAAACCTCCATATCTCCGGTTCTAATTGGCCGATTTTGATGCAACAAAAAGCAAAATTTATCTATTTGAAGCGTAGAATACGAATTTTAAACCATTTTAAGCCACAGAGCAGCGGGTTGCCCCAAAAATTCGTAACAATATTCTTCCACCACCTTCTCTTTCATAAAGAATTTCTCGCAATAGCTGAAAATAACCCGGCCACTTTTCAAATAATTGCATTGAAACTAATTTTGTCATTTTTAAAAGGGTAAAACTTTCGAATTAAAGAAGTTGGACTTGTTTAACATTAACCGAATATAAGTTTCAAGGGACTGACAAAAAACCTCTAATTATCCAAGTTCGACTGTATAATAAATTGGGAAATGTGAATTGATGTAATGACATCTTCTGCAATTTTGTCTGCATTTCAGTATCGAAATATTCTACTTGAACTGTTTTCCACTACTGCCAGAACTAGAACCAACTTTCTCATAAAAACAGTCGAAGATGAACTGCGAGAAATAATTTCTGAGAATGACTGCAGGCAAATCTTTGAAGTAAGTTTCTTTTCTTTATTTTAAATCAGTAAAACCTGTTTTCAATTGAATCAGAAAGGATAGGATTTTTTGTTTCCCCTGCTTCGAACAGATATTTATAATGTATGAGGAGTACTAAAAACCAGAAAACACAACATGAACATATTTCTATTGAAGACACAATTCTACTTAATAAAATATCTGTTTTAGGCAAGTTTAACTGTCTATCAAGGCCATACCAAAGAGGATGAACCAGAGGGTCCGCTAAACACACACACATCTCGAAATTTAAAATTTTGTTAACAAAATAATAAAAATGAATCTTTTTGTGAAAAACTCAGCCTTTTAAACCACTTGGTCCCCTGGTACCCCCCCCCCCCCCCTGAAATTTTTTTCTGTGTATGGCCCTGCTGTATATCTCTTTTTATAACTGCAATACATTATTATTTGGTTTTAATATAAACACTTTTTTTTTAATTCAAACAATACAAGTTACTTCAATCTTGGTTAAATGATGCTTTTTAGCCTTGATACTTGCATCAGAAAATCAGTTTTTCTGAAATGTACATGAATTCAGTGCATTCTAGAAAAAATGTTCTAATCTATTAAAAAAACTTATCTAATTCTTCATATAAGTAATTATTTTTCAAATGAATAAGAATAATGATAATGATAGCTTAAGCACTTAGCGAAATTACATAGAAATATTTACTAAAGTAAGTTGTTTATTGTTAAATCTGGTTAATTTTTTTTCTCTGCATCTCAGAAAAAAAATCTAGTTTTTTTCAGCTGTTAGAAAGTATGTGATGTGGTCCTTTTTCGCTTGCACAGTATACACTCAAATATAATAATGCGAATTAAAGGAGTCTTCTCTTCAAGTCAGTTCATTGTTCCATTTCCCTATTTTTTGTTTCTCGCCATCTCCAATACTTCAAAACTTGATTATGTGGATTTGGACTGAAGGTGAACATGTCATTTTTTTGCACTCTACCATATTTTGACTAACTTTTTTACATCCACATCTTCACAATATCTTTTTCACATGTTAGCGACAAAAGCGAGTCAAGTCTCTCTTCTCCCATAGTTGATTTTAGAGGGTTCATTATAAAATTGAGTGAAAGATCTTTGGAATAATGCTCTTTAGTTCATTAGATTTTAACATTATTTTTTCAAGACTTTTTGCATTTGAACAGTTGTCAGCCAAAATTTCAAGCTCTGGTTGAATTGTTTCATGATTTTGATATCAAATCCAAAAGTGATTGAACATTAGCAAGTATGCATGCCTTCCTATTAAATGGTTGTTGAAATAACTGCTGTACTGAGAAAAACTGTAAAATTTTCTTTCATTAGAAACACGAGCTTGTCCAAAACTAGATTAAACTCACATTTGTGAAACTATACCAAAGTCCATTCTGCAGCAGTATCACATTTATCATCAAGTATTAATGGTTTGAGTCTTCATCTGTGGTGTTGATTGAAATTACTTTCAACATCAATCCCTAAATTCAAAGAAAATTACTTGACACTTTCAATCAGATTATTCATACCTTCATTATCTTTTTTGATTTCACTATAGATTAACATTGCTGCATCCACCACATTCATCGCCTTTAATTCAAGTTGTTCAATAAGGCTTTTCATCTTGTATAAAATATTTTTCATGAAATATGTTGAAACTACACATTCAAATGGCAACACTTTTCTACGAAGTCCCTGTGCCTTTGCTTTAATTTTTGTAGGACATCCATTAGCATTTGAAATATCAGCCAGTGTTTGAACAATCATTTCCAGAGAACCTACAACTGCTTTTAAGCTTTTAACATGAGCAGTTCAAGGAGTTCTAGAAAAATTCTCAAGGCGAAGAGAATTTTCAATGTTTGAAATGTTTACAAATCATATTGTGCTACAAGTAACAAAAGTGTATATGTCCTGCAGTACATTGAATAATTCTGAAATAACTGAACTTGAATTATAAGCATGTTCTGTGGATGTATTTTCTCTCTGAGTTTGGCATGGAATAAACATGACTTCATGTTCAGAAAGGTCCGACACATGTTTCTGGTCGCCATTAAACTTGCCAGACGTTGCAAAATCATAGGATTGAAAGATTCGTTTCTCTAAAGAAAGCCCGTTTGCCTGAAGAACAACAGTAATATTCTCTGCCAGAGCTGTGCCTGCTTTTTCATTTGCAATAACTGTTGAGAGAAGACGTTCATGCAATTTAGTTTCACCATCAGCACTCCTGACCACCACTGATAAACAATCTGTCCTTGAGGAGTCTGGAGTTGTATCAGCCATAACTGCATACACTCCACAAGACCTGAGTTTATTTCTTCAACAGCCTTACTTTTTACTTCAGCTCCAATTAGTTTAATGAACTTGTTTTTAGAATCTTTTGACTAGTATGTTGCTTTGTATGGTCGATATTTTGCTTTATTAAGCCACTTTTCAATTATAGGACACCATCTGACGAAAAGTTTAATAATCTGTATGAAAATTCCATTCTCTTCATCAGTGGCACAAAAAGAAACACCTTGTCGACTGAGAGTTGTGCAATATCCATTAGAATGCAAATAACTTTTTTGTTTAAAAGTTCTTCTAGTTGATAATCAACGAGATTGACTTTTTCTTCTTTACTTAGAATCTTAATATATATATAAAATGCTAATGTTCGTTTGTAAAGACAGGGTTTTCTCTATCACCACCTACTCGAATTAACTTCCCGTTGGGGTGGTAAATACCCCTTGGCCTCACGGTGAAAGTAAGGGAGTTTGGTCGCGGTGGGTGGCGAAAATGTGAAAAAATATATATCTGTCCTATTCTAATTCATGAGAACTTCTGAATTTCAACTCCAATAAAATATTAAAATTTAATGTTTATCGTCTGTTGCCATATCAGCAGGAAAACTGAATCTCAAGAAATTATCGTCTGCGAACCATTTTACCTGAAACAAATTCAAGTTATTTTAATAAGTGAAAAAGAACAAATTATTTCAATATTCTAGAGTGTTCTGGTACTAGCAATTTCGATGTGTTATGGTATATAAACCGAAATTCAGTAACTTTTCATCAGTTTGATCGTGTTTGCAGTCGAGAAAAGATTAATTAAAATTAAGCGTGAACAGTAATTAAACAAATTCAAGTCATTTTGACAAATGAAAAAGAGCAAACTATCTGAATATTCAAGAGAGTTGAGTTCTTCAGTGACACCGTAATAGCAATCAAGTGAGTAATTTTGTGTAACTTTATTACATTACATATACACAATGCCAAGGTGTAAAAAAGTATTTACAAAACCTCAAGTGGATTCTAAAAAAAGAAAAGTAGCACGTCAACTAACAGAAGAACAAAGAGAGAAACGGCTTTCAAATATTCGTAAAGGAGTAAAAAAAATTAGAGAAAATTTAACCGAAGAAGAAAGAACACTTAAGAAGAAGTGTGATCCCAAATTAGAACACTTAGAAATCGTCAGTCTGCTGATCAACGTGAAGTGGAAAATAGAAGTAAAGAAAGAATGGGTACTTTACGCAAAAAAACGAGCTGCTACAAGTAAAATTGAGAATTTAGAACTTCGGGCGTTCCATTATGATTGCAAAAAACAATACAGTGAACATTCAAATATTATCATCGGAAAAATGGATCCGATATGCGAGTATTGTCATGCACGGAAATTTAAAGGCGAAACTGCTGGTATGTGCTGTTCGAGTGGTAAAGTCAATTTACCAGCATTAGATGTACCACTACCAGAGTTACTCGCAAATATGACTGGAAAACACCAGATTCCAATCATTTTCTGCAAAATATACGTCGATACAACTGTTGTTTTCAAATGACTTCATTTGGAGCTTCATTAATATGCAAGGAAGAAAATTTCAGCCCGGTTTTTAAGGTTCAAATCCAAATTTATCATCGAATAGGTTCACTTCTGCCGATGCCCAATGAAACTCCAAAATTTCTTCAAATATATTTTGTTGGTAATGAAGAACTTGAAACAGACCAACGTTGCTCTAACATTCAGGGACTACAACGAGATATTATTCAAAAATTACAACGTCTACTTCATAATCATAATCAACTAATCAATGTGTTTAAGACTTCCCTAGACCAAATGGCTGCAGATAATTATAAGATCGTTATTTGAGCAGATAAAAGACCAGCCGGTCAACACGAAAGAAGGTTCAATGCATCTCAAATGAACGAAGTTGCCGTAGTAATTGTTGATAACGAATGTAGTCATCGCGATATTATTACTCAATGCTGAAGTAATGAATTGCAACGTATTGCTGAAACACATCGTAGTTATGATGCACTACAGTATCCGCTAATTTTTTGGCAAGGTGAGGATGGTTATCACTTCAATATTCAACAAATCGATACAGCTACAGGTGTCGAAACTAACAAAACAGTATCAGCTATGCAATTTTATGCTTATCGAATTATGACTAGAAATGATGAATATAACCATATTTTAAACTACTCGGCAGTTATTTTAGCAGTTTATTGTGGAGATGTATGCTAAAATTGAGACGGAAAGATTAGAATTTATTCGCCATAATCAACGAAAGTCACGTTCAGATGAATACATCCATTTGAAAGATGCAATGATAAATGATGGAAATGTCGAAAACATGGGAAAATTGGTCATCTTGCCATGGACATTTACTTGAAGTCCACGTCACATGCATCAATATGCTCAGGATGCGTTAACTTTTTTTAAATTTCCAATGGCAAGATAGGAAGGCAAATACAGCAAAGGAATGGTAAAAAAGAAAGAAAACACACTAACAAAAAACTCAGCTGCATCAAAAAGTCTATGTATCCAAATGGACTCTGGCCTCCCAGTAGCGGTCTGCAAGTGAGGACTTAGATAAGGCTAGATAGAAGATAGAAATCTAAATCATCCACGTTAAAAAAATGGATCCTTAAATATATTTTATACTATTAAACATGCGATGTATTTTAACCCGAGCAACGCCGGGTTTCGCTGCTAGTATATATATATAATAGCCTGATAAGTATATAGGTGTCACAAAACGAAAAATAAAAGACAGAATCAAGGAGCACATTAATGACATTAAATATAATAGACATAGTACTGCCCTATCCCATTTAGCATTAAAAGAAAATTTGGAAATAGAATTTTATTAAGTTGAAAAAATAGCCAATTATAATAATGATAGTTACAGTCTAAAACGCAAAGCATAGAAATCTTAACGCAAGAGGGCGCCGTCAACGACATGACTCACGCACAAATCGATGAAGACTGAGCGGCGTGTTGCAAAAGAAGAAGTGGTTTTTGCCAGTCCTGAAGATGGCTGCAGGCGAAGCAGCTGAAAACGCTCGACTATAAACACTTGGTGTGTTGTGTTTTTAATGGATTTTAAAGGCTTTTACCGACTTTTAACTAATGATACTAAAATTACTTATGGTCTAAGACAAATTGCCTCAGAGGGAATACAATAAATAAACAAAACAAGTAATGTTCTTTAGAGAAATACATATACCTGCAGAATCTCACCAATTATTGGCATCTAATCTGCCAATGTAGGCAAACAAGATTTGCAGTTCTACATCTGGGTCTCTGTGAGCTGGGAAAAGAAAAAATTAAAAGAATATTGACTTTCATTTGCTTTTGCTGTGCAAAATGATCTCTGGGCCCATTCATGGCCAACTGATTAAAATCACTAAACATCGGGAGAAGGTTGAAGTGGACGTCTAGGGTTCTGGACTCTTGCACTGCCTCAGTTTAATGGTCTGGAGTTTTAGGCAGTTTTCTCCAGATGTTGTGCGAATATGCATCAGATACCCAATGTGCAGGTTTGCCTTAAATATACATTACACAGAAATGTTCTGGAATGAAGTTGGCTTGAGGGACTGTCACATGAATTTGCCAGCAGTCCTTTGGCAACTGACGATTCTGCCGACAAAAGTACTTTTTCATAAAGTTGAAGGGGTGTGTCACCCCATCTCCCATTGACCACGAGTAATGAATTTTGAAGATTCCCATTGAAATCATCCCTTGTTATTACCACATTAGGTATTTTTTGATTTTCTGCCAAATAAAGAAAATATCACCAAGCTGGGTTCATTTTTCTAAATATTTTTTTTTCCACCATATTTGACAATTTATTGCAAAAGTCGCCAATGTCGGTGACTTTTGGAACACTTTTAAGGCATGTATTACATAGTAAGATAGTATTGTACTACAGGGTGTCTACCGCTCCGGAAAGTCTGGAAAAAGCCGGGAAATTGGAAAATGGGTCCGGAAAGTCTGGAAAAAAACGGGAAATTGGATAATGGGTCTGGAAAATTCAATAAAAGAATCATTTTTTTTCTGTTTCGTGTCCTTTTTTTTTTTTTTTTTTTTTTTTTTTTAACGCTTTCTCTCTAATTGTCAGACTGGAAGCCAAAAGCAACTGTAACACATTTTTCGAACCGCGAAAGCATCTAACGATGTGTTTGTATAAGGAGGGGAAAATGGGGGCTCATCAATTTGTGACGGGAGGGTAAAAGACCAATTAGCTTACTTGGTAACTTACGGCTTAGGACCCTATTTCCAAGAACAGTTAGTTAATTCTATCAGAAAGTGAGACTACTTCTGTTTCTCAATTGATGAAAGCTTAATCCTGTATACTTCAGGTAAAATTGATTTCAAGAAGTTTTACAAATATGCAAATATAAAGACAAGGGAGGGGTCATTGTGCAATTTCCCAAAGTAAAATGCACTGGTGAGGAATTTTTTTCCCGGGACCTCCCAAAAGTCCGGAAATTGACTTTCAGAAATTTGGTAGACACCCTGTACTACTGTCTTACTGTGTAATAATGCCTGTCTCTAAACTAGCATTGAACGTAATGTATTGAAATTACTTTGAGTTCTCCTGTAGAAGAACTATTTAATGATACAGATACTATTTTTGATGAAGAGCTTTATCTTGTAATCCTTAATAACATGTATCGATTTTGTTTCATTTCAAATAGCCAAATATTTCTGAAATAACCTTCAAAAAATGACTGCCCATAGAGTGTAATGTATTGAATTTTTTTTAGCAGTCCTGTAGAAAAGCTATAAATCCTAATGCACCATTTGCAATAGGGTATATGATACAGTACATATAAATTTTAGAGTAATCAATGCATATTTATGGGAGTTACATCATGGACACGGACAAACCAAAATCATAAATACTTTTCAATCTTGTCCGAAAGTGTTTAAAAGATAAATGACAGAGTACAATTCTAGACTTTCATGTCATAAACATGTGGTGAGAGAAAATTCTTCTGGTGACTGCCAAGCGATAAAAGCAATGTGAACTGTCGCTGCAAATCTTTATAATGCATGCACACATCTGATAAAGGTTGCCTAGAATATGATTGCATGTAAACATTGAATACATTTCAAAACAAAAATTATATCAAACAAGCAAAACAAAATTAAATCTCAAGTTGCACACTATACTTTGTGGAATGTACAGTACTTTCTTTTTGTGTGTGAGTGCCATTGTGTGTAAAATATTTTGATTGGTAAGTTAGAAACTTTGGAAGAATATGAAAGGTAGTATGAAGCTGCATGTTTAAACTGTAATAAACCAATTCAATTACCATTTTAATTTCATTTAGCCTTTTCATTTTTGTGCTGATTTACCATCGTTGCCATGGACCAAAAAAATGCCACCAGAAAAAAAGAAAGAAAACAGAAAAAGAACCCCTCTTGAAATATGGCAAATTTTTAAATAACCTGAATCCAACTGCAGATTTAAGAATTTTATTTATTTATTTTCACTTTTAAAGCTGTTTAAAATGCATGCTTTTATAATAGAATATATAAATAATGGATTACAGTCAACTCCCTTTAATCCGCAGATCTATAATCTGTAAACTCCTCTAATCCACAATTGATTTTTAATGTAAGCAAACAAACAAATCAATTTTGAAAAAAAATACAATTTCAATGTGTTCAGCGATTCTCACGTAACATTCAAATAATAATTTAAAAAATATATAGGCACAAATGCAGTAAAATAATAAATAACAATGCTAAAAGAGCATAACTATATAAATGTAATGTCAAATTTAATACCATAATTGGACATTAAAAATTGGGTTTCTCCCATTGAAATACATTAAAGAGTAGTTAGCTTTTCACGCAGGAGGAAAGTCGCCTGATTGCTAGGCTTATCAAAATACTCTATTACCTGGCAATTCTCGCAATTCACAGTTTTTTAAGATTAACTCAACTCAACTTTGCATATGTTCATTTTCCTTCTGCCTGCTGTTAACACACTCGATTGCGATAGGGATTCTGATACAGAATCAATCAAGAAAAAAAAAAAGGCTCTCGACAAAGGGTTTAAAAGTGGAAAGTATTACATTAGTTTTCTTGCAAAATAAACTTTTATATCTGAATAAGAAATTGCATTTTTACACAATTATTTGCTAGCTAAAGTTTTGGAAAACAAATGTAAAAATTTAAAACAAACTACTATTACATCAGTGTTTAAAAAATTTAAAGTAATCAATTATGAATTTTCATTTCTGTACTTGAAATATGAAAATAAATATGTATATTTTATTGCTATTCGAGCGTGCTTAAATTATTTACCTATTGATAAGTTGAGTCACTACTAAAAAAATAATCTTAAAAATATACTAGATATCATCTTTTCTTTTTAATCTGTATGTGTGATTAAATTAATCAACTCCCTCTAAATCTGCAAAAGAAAATGTAAACAAAGACAATGGCACCTATGATCTGCAAAATCCTATAAACCTTGGTCATAACTTTTGCAGATTAGAGGGAGTTGACTGTAAAATCTTTCATATTTAGCATAAAACATCTTTACCCATTTATTTAATGAATTTTGAAAAATTGCATTTCATAATTATACCATGGTCATTTTTTGTCTGACAAATAAAAAATTTTAATTCATAATCACAAAGGCAAAAAGGGCAGATTTTTATAAATGCAGGAAAAAAGACTGCTCTATACTCTTTCTATAAAAGACTGAATAGCCATTTAAGTTGCAGAAGTGAAATTAATACTGCTTTATTCATAAGTTTATTTTGTAACATATTTTCGTAAATATTGAATTGTTTTATTTTATGATTTTTATATGCTTAAGCCACTATATTAGTCAGATTTAGGACAAAAGAGAAACTTAGCGAAAGAAGTTTTGTAACAAATCTTTTACAACAGTGCCAGGGGAAAAAAAAAAAAAAAAAAGGTTGACATTTTTATTTGGCAATAATACTGTTGACAGTTAAATTGTGCACCAAAAAACTGTTGGATATTTTCATGGAAATGTGGATGTGAATAATGATCATGCTATTAGTTAAGAATGCTGGGAGGTGTGTGTGTGTGTGTGTGTGTGTGTGTGTGTGTGCGCGTGTGCGTGCGTGCATGCATGCATGCAGAGTTGCCAGTGGTCAAGAAAAACTGAAAAACCTGGAATAGCAAGGAAATATTTAAACTGATAAAAGTCAGTCAGAATCGTAAATTTTGTTAAAACACCTGAGAAATCTTGAAATTTGGTGTGGAAAATTATCTGCAGTCAGCATTTATAAATTAATTTTACATTTACCATGTGCCAGGAAAAAAATTAAAATGACATCAAGTGCAAAAAAGTAGCAGCTTTATAGTAGTTCTTTGGGGGGAGGGCCTAGTTTTTTTTTTTTTTTTTTTTTTTTTTTCCAAAAAAAAAGCTTATTCAACCTAAACAGAATGTACAATTTAAAAAAAAAATGTTACCGTAAAGCACTCTTTTTTTTTTTTTTAACTAGGTATTTAAAATAATAAAAGTATCTGTCATGCCAGAGCTCAGTGCTCCTATATAAGTCATTTTAGAACACTCTTTAATCCTGTGAATACTCCACATTTCCATAAAAAATGCTATAGAGGTTTTTTTTAATCATTTATTTATTTTATTTTATTTTTTGAAGCGCAATTTAACTGCCAATATTATTACCACCCAATTGAAAATAAACTTCTTTTTTGCGGGCACTCTGTTAATCAGTTATGATAATAGTAGATCCTAGACTTCTGCGATGCTTAGGATTGCTTTATTGCTACTAATTGAGCATGGTGGTTATGTAATATGCTTTTTTTATTGTTTACAGTGTACATACATTATAATTTTGATTTCTGCGTTCTGTTAAATCATGAAAATTATTTGCATTCAACTCTTAAAATTTAGGGAGGGAAAGATATAAAAATGTAGACCATACTATTTATGTTTCATTGATATTGTTAATTTTCTGCATGTTTCTTTTGCTTCTTTCTGTGAAAGTTCCAGACCATTATTGCTGATAGTCTAATTTTCTTTTGTAGGAGTACTGCATCTATAAATCTGGTTTCTTTTATTTAAAAGGTACAATAGCCCTTGATCCCTAGCCTCATGTATGCCAGTCTGCAGCTGTACATAATAAAAATAAATTTTAATATTGATAAGTTATTTGCCATCTTTTATTCTTGTGTCCTGTGTAAATGCATCTGATTTGTTTTAATGGTAGGGGGTGTGAGTTGAAACTAATTATCTTAAAATCCTCTTCTAAGCAGTCTCCGAGGGGGGAAAAAAGAAAAAAAAAGTATTTTATGTTTGAGGCAACTAAAAAAGACAATATAACACTTGAATTAGCACAGTGATATTGGGCTATTTTTTGTTTATGTGCTTCTATTAAATAGAGTATTTCAATGATATAAAAATGCAGTCCTTACTCAGTAATATGAGCTGGGTGAAAAAAAATTGAGTCAAAATTTGAAGGAGAGATTATTAGGAAGGAGGACATCATTGTGTAGAAGGCAATGAAGTAATATGTTCCCTTTAGCAGTATATTTTAGAGGAGCTGATAGCCTCTTAGCTCATCCCCTGAATCCCCAGTGATTACATTGGATAAAGTGTTGAAATGTTTGTCTCGTTTCTTAACTAAATTTCATGAATAATGATTTCTTTGTTTAAGAACTTCATCACTAAAATGCAATATAATTTTTGAAGGACCATTATGAGAAAGTTTTCTATTGCTCCAACACTTCTTGCGAAACAATAATTAATATACATAAAGATTACATTGCTATGGGATTCTGATTAGTTCATGAATAACCGCCCCCTCCTTCCCGAATTTTATCCCATCCTTGTAGAATCACCTTGACGTGCAAATGTTTTGAAAAGTGTGTGTATGTGTGTGTGTGTGGGGGGGGGGGGGGGGGGTATTATTTAGAACAAAATAAATAAAAAAATTTAAGCACGATTTTTTAAAACTGCAAGTTGGCCAATATTTACTGCAGAAAAGATCCAAAAAGTTCCTTATTTATTTTAAGTGGACAAACTAAAAGATGAATGTATTGAATTTAGATCGTTGGAGAATCTCCAAAACAATTTCGTTGGAACAGTTTTAAAGTTTTAACTTCACCATTAGAATAGAGAAGGGCCGAATTACATAGTTTGCTCCCTCTCCTCATATGCAAGGAGGACGACTACCCCCCTTGTATGTACATGACCTTGAATATATATTAGTAGAGGGTAAAAAAATACACCATTAAGTTCATCTATTGGTTGAAAAAAATCAAAAGCTTAAACGAAATCGCTTTATTTTCTTTCCTGTATTTATTTTTACCTTACCTCATAATAAAACATAAACAGAATATCTACTTGATACCACCGCAATTTTGAAAAATGTCGGGCATCGGCATTTTCGAAACAGCTAGCCACCGAAGCGGTTGATTTCGGTTTCGTAAGATGGCAGCACTAGCCTTTATCCCAGTTGAGAGAGAGAGCAGACGATTTCTGGAAATGAGAAGAGAGAGCAGACGATGGATAATCCTCCTCCCGTGAACTTCCCTGTGGCTACTACTCTTCTCTCTCAGAGATGGATCTTCTCTGGAAGTGAAAGCATTCTCCACCGCGAAATGATGTAGATATTTTGTTTTCCTGATTTATCCACCATTAGAAAATAGCGATGTCGTTCTTGGACCCAGACAAATTCCACCGTGCCGCCAGAGATGGACACTTGGATTTGTTGCAAGAGGCCAACCGGAAGGAGTTGAATTCCAAAGATGAGGACGGCATGACTCCGGCCATGTGGGCCGCGTACTACGGTCACTTGGATGCTCTCAGACTGATAGTCGGCAGGGGGTGAGTCAATTTCACAATTCTGCAAAGCAATCGGTGGAATTTTAAGTATTAGATGTACTGGAAAGTTATGTTCTTTTTTTACATAAAATTCAAACAAATAATTTTTCAACAAGTATTGAATTACAAACAAGCTGTGCCTAAGCACGGGACTCCTATTTGTTAAATTTTAAAGCGTGAATTTTATAGATAATACATTTTTTTCTTTCAAGAAAAATGACCTCCATCCCCCTTTTTCCACGTCTACCCTCCTTGGAGGATTCTATTCGAAATGTTCTGAAATCGATTTTTAGGTACTCGATAGTATTGTATTTTACAGCAAGAATTTTTTATGTATATCTCTTTTCTTCTTTAGGATCACGCAAAATATGCGAAAAGAACATTTTGACCCTCTATCTCAGCATAAATTACGCATTTGGAAAATTCTCTCCAATCTTGCATCTACGCTGAAAAAACTCACATACGTGCCATATTTCGTGTTATTCAGTAGTTTTGACTAGACAAAATATTGACCTGTGAAAAAATGACATTACTTTCCGGTACATCTAACATTAATGTGGAGCGGTGTTGCTAGATGTCCTTAGGCAAAAGTCGCTGGATTCAATTTAAACAATTGCTAATTTAAAAAAGATATGTAATGCATTGTATTAGCAGCAAATAAAATGAAAGGTCGCTAGATGAGCACAAATCCCAAAGCATCAAAAAACAACGTATAAATGCACCAATACAAACCTTTCTACTCGTTTTTAATTCCATGGGAGCAACATAATTAAGGGTATAGATGGAAGTAACAAAATGTTCTCGGTCTTTCCACTACACAAATCAAGATAAACTAATTGCGCCTAAAGACTAAAAAAAATGAGGGTAATTTTTCATAAGATGTACTACAAATAATTGTAAACGAAGGGAAAATATTGTCTTTTATGAAACTTTCAATAAAAAAAGTAATCAATATTGAATTGTGTAGCAAAATTTTTCAGAGTGACACATTTAGCGAATTTTTCAATTTTTAAGAATTTTTTCTGAAAGTTTCATGATTCATGCAGAGTATTGTACGTTTGCTATTGTACGCCCTTAAAATTTTCAAATCCATGACGTTATTGGTTTGTTTTAAGGTTCGGGAATCACAGGCAGTGCCGGTCCTATGCATTTTTCGAGAAGGTGCGGACTACGAAAATGCGCTCTCCCATATACACACGTAGAAAAGTTTTCAGAGTAGTAATGGCTGAATATATACATATATATTCATTCATTGCAGTGTTTATTTTTGGTATAAAAGCAAAGGCGGGGATAGGCTTGGGCGATGCCCACGGCCTCGCGCTTCCAAGGGCCTCGCATCACATAATTTTCATGAAGGGATCTTATGTTAGTATGGTCTCGAACCAGTGGCATACCTTAAACCCCCGCAGTGTGTGTGTTGGGGGGGGGTCTCGGCTGAAGAGGGGCCCCAATACGATGAATTATTTAAAAAAATAAAATGAAGTACTTACAGATATGAATTTTCACTTGTTTTTACCTCCCGGATGATGTAGTGGCTTAAGAACCGTTCTGTCACGCCTTGGGTCCGAGTTCGAACGAATCCCGGCTTAGCACAGACGTTAACTTATCCGTCCCTTTATAGGAGGTAACACTGGCCGCCCCATAATAAAATGTAACATCATATTCTTTGCTAAAAAACTGATGTGATACTTTAAATGGCCTGCATGACATCTCCAGAGATGGCAATTAGAGAGAAGTTACACATTGAGTGTCATTGGGCAACTATGTGCCACGGTCTGGCTCTTGGCGATCGCCGAATCGTGAAAAGCAGAACTAGTGGAGGGCAGTTGAGTCCTTAGGCCCCAGTTGCGAATACTCTGCAAGTCATTAGAACATAGGCGTAGAGTTATATGGGCCCGTGGGGCTCGAGCCCCCCCAATAAATTGTGAATAGGGGCTGAGCCCACCCAATAATTTATGACTAAATACAGAAAACTAATTTATACTAACATAAAAAAAGTATTCACGCCATTTACAAATGTTTAAAAAAAACTTTTATTTGTACTTTAAAAAATTTTCTTCTTTTGATTTCAATCATGATTTAGTATTCATTGTGGCGCCCTGTAACACAAAATGTTACTATCAGCTGCCCTCGCCAGGCTCTGGTTCATTAAAATCAGATTATGCAATGTAAAGTATGAAATGAAGAAAAGTTCAGATGTGTCTAAAATGCACTATCTCATCGAAAATGTTTTTTTTCCTTCTTTGGATTTTTTACTTTGCTTCCATTTTTAACTTATAACATGGTAGGAAGATACTATTATGGATACTTACCTTACATTGGTGTAGAATTCTATGGACCCATAGAGATCGAGCGCCTCCAATACTTTACACTTATATATAGTAAGTCATAGCTGCCAACTACTATGGAGTATAACTAACCACTTTTTGTAAGCAGTATATTTTTTAATTATTTTTTTCAAAGTAGTAACCAGCTCGCGGGAGCATTATACAAATTTTGCTATATTTTAAGCCGAAAAATCATGTAGAAAAAGTGGTTAATTATATTCCGTAGTAGTTGGCAACTATGAGTAAGTTATATGTACGTGAATCAGTGGCGTAGGCAGAAATTTTTCATGGAGGGAGGGTGGTTACGACTTTTGCAACTCACTTATATGTATATACGCCACTGACGTGAATATATGTGGTTGTGGGCCCCGGCCCCCCCAATAATTTTGAAAACTTTACGCTTATGCATTAGAACTGGACGGATTGCCACGGAGCTTGGGACGGTTTGTAGGAGTTCAAGTGCCGTAAGGAACCCGGTCTATTTCGGGTGTAACTGGGCACTTGCCGTACCCTCTTGAACCCGCTGTACCCTTAGTTCCTGATAAACTAGCAGTATTAGATGTATAAATGTAAAAGTTTGTCACTCCATCTAGTATACGAATAAAAATCCACACTGCACAATCGATCGGCTTGAAATTTTTAATAGATTCTAAATTCTAACAGAATTCTAAACGATGGTCCCGATATGGAAAACGCCTCGGGTGACTTTATAATTTCGAAAATCTAGTAATTCTCCTATTTTTAGTCAATTTTCACGTTCAAAGCACTACTTCTCCGATACCCCAGTGAGTAAAAGTTGACCAATATGAAATATCTTTTTATGTAAAGCTAGCTATAGCTAGTGAGATTGACAAGTTTGAAAATGACTTAAAAACACATTTATGTTAACAGACTGTAATGAAAAAATCTTGACTTGAAATAATTCCGTAATTTTTCAAATTCTGATTGCAGGGGTCGATCCAGAAATTTTTTACAGGGTCCCAATTTTTTTTATTAAAATAATTGATGAAACAGATTAAAATATAGGGTAAAATGCCAATGAAGGGCCTCTTTAATCGATTGTATTTTTGTGAAGGGACCGTTTTAATCGATTGTAATTTTGTTAAGGAGCCGTTTTAATCTATTGCAATTTTGTGAAGGGTCCGCAAAACGGACCCCATTTTCGTCTCCATCGACCCCTGGATTAGCACAGGAATAGTCCCCCTAATTTTCTTTTCAATCTCCGTGTGCCATGAATTATTAGATTGAGCTTCTTTGTTTTCCGTAGAAGTTGTATAATTCACTTTTAAATTTGCAGTGAGATTGCAAATGTCTTATGTCAGGATTTGAACACCTTCGTACAGAACTTTTTTAAACCCTGCATAATGATTGCCAAAGTGTGCAATTTTTGGTGACATGTTACCAGATATTTCTCAAAAAATGACTGTTAAAGCAATTTACTTGCAACAAAATGGAATCTGGAGTATTTAAGCGTGGAGCCTACTTTTTAGCCTAAATTAGAACTTAAAAACAGGGATGAGATTCTTCAGCTTTTTAGCTGATTTCAGCTTTTTGTGAATAATGGGGAAATCACTTTTTTCTCTGAAAATTCTGATTTTTTCAGTGAATTAATGATTGTAGTTATTAGTTAACTGTGTGATATTTTTATCTTCTAGCATGTTCCAATGTTTTTCTTCTCTTAAAACTTCTTTCACATTAATTAGATATAAATATCACATGTACAAATTTTTGCTCTCGTATGATTTCAGCTTTTTTGCTCTTTTGCCAATCTCATCCCTGTAAAAAAAATATCAGTTCTTTCCTAAACTTCACAACATTTCCATCTAGGATTGTGCTACTTCTCCTACAAAGAGGTGACATTTACACAAGCAGACTCCTTTTTCCTACTAAAGAAAGTAAGAAAAGCAATTCTCACCGTGCAAAAGGAATGGGATATTTGCTAGTTCCTAATAGAAGTGAGATCAACCATTAACAAAGCACTCCATTTGTGTAAAAAGTATTTTTAATATTTATGTTTAGTAATCTGCACATTTTAGATAAATTTAAACTTACAAGTCTAGCATTTATTTCAATTTTTTTGTTTTGGATCCTTATAATTATTAATATCGATATTCACTTTGCATCATAAATGCAGGGGAATGCATAAAAGCTGACAATTACATAAATTATTCAAAGGGGGTCCCATAAAAAAATTTGGCTTGCTCAGACTTTTGCGGTTCGCCACTGTCTCGAACCTAAATATTTTTAACTAAGAGATAGAACTTAGAAGCGGAAAACTAGTCGTTTGAAATTCGATTTCATCATAGTAATATGTGAATCTTTCTTAGCACATTTTAATTGAAAAATCATGTAGGTCATCCCTCCTTTCGGATATATTCTCTGGTTACAGATTTGTATATGTCGGACATAGTTACTGTATATTTCAGGTTGCAGTTCAGAGAAACAAAACCTGACTCATGGTCGTTGTACACAAATTAAAATAAACTATGAATTAAATCGGAAATCAAAAATTAAATGAAATTAAATCAGAATGAGTCTTCATAAGTTACATTACACACTATAATAAATGAAAAAAACTGTTGGCAATTTTTAACAATCGCAATCTGACATTGAAGGAAAGTAGTGCATTTTTTCCTGAAAAATGATAACTTATTTATTGTTTTACTGCGAAACAGTATTAAATACTATTGACATCAAAACAGAAACTAACTTCGAACATATCACTGTAGACAAGTTTCAATATGAAGGCTTATGGATGAGTGAATGAGGAAAAATATTTCTATTCTGTAGAAAGTTTTCAGCAGTAGCGTATGCAGATTTCCGTTAAGAAGGGGAGGGGGAGGGGGTCGGGTATTTTAAACCTTTGTTGTTACTAGAGTTAATAGGAATGTTTTAAAATAGCTGTTTTTTAATAATTGCTTTACATTTTTGTAAGGGGCCCCTCAACCCCTCCCTTAAATACGCCACGGGTTGTCCGTTCGTTCGTGTGTTATGGCAAACCTACTCGAGGAGCATCTGCTTACGGGGGTTGTCTTGGTCGGAGGACTTTTTACAGTGTTATAATGCGTATTCTCGTGACATCTGGAGTAAGCCGACTAAAATTCCAGACCGCTAGATTGACAGCTGTGCAGCCGGGCCCGAACGCGGGACCTTCATACTTCAGTCGTCTACCGTGTTCAGTGATTTATCCACTCGGCCAGGCTTGCTTGTCGTATAAGAGTTCCCTATAACTTTGTTCTATTTCAGATTTGGAATAATCTGATTAATATAAAGGCTTAATGAAAAGAGGATATGAATTTTGTTAACTGTATAATTATTTTAAAAAGTATATTTCTGGAAGATGCATTATAACGTTATAAAAATTGATTAATTTTTCAGTTTTCTTACTTTTTAACTGGCTTTACTATTTTGTTATTAATATTATTATACTATAGCATGAATTTCTCGCAGAAAGGAAGACTACCTACATCAGAAGCCTGTGATGTTTACGATTCTTTATTTTCGGCTGGAATTAGAAATTCTCTGGGTTTAATAAGAAAGAGTACATAAGATATTTTTCAGCCATTGAAAATCTTTACTATTTTCTTTGAACAGATTCAACTACCTACTTTACTCTTATTTAAGTCGAAAATTCAATATTAATAGGCTTTATTTTTAACACTACATATGGTCCCCACATTCGATTATGGGGCCTGGACCCAGAATCAGAGACGGACCCCATCCTCCCCTTCCCCCCTTTTTTGAAATTGTGTGCTGCATAATAATGTTTGTTACTGTTATTTGTTAAATTACTATAGAATGTAATTTAACCTGCAAATATGGGGAAAAAGTATGGTAGCTATTTTATAAGACCAAACTAATCTTTATTTATAAAATTATATTACTTAAATATGACAAGAGTTTGCGAACAAATGAATGCATTTAGTTTCACACCAAAAGAGCTAAACTTAGGATTACTAGTAATGGTTACACTTATAAAAGAAAATTAATTGGTTTTTATTTAAAAAACCGTATACATGATAAAATTTCCATCCAGTTACGCCCCGCTAAAGTCCGGGCCGGGGCCTATTGCCCCTCCTGTCCTCCTCTCTCGGCAGGCTTGGCAGGAAGACAGGATGCAGATAATACGCACACAACTCACGTATTGCAAATTTTACTAAACTTATATGATAAACTGTTTATCATTATTTTAAATTTTAAGCTACAATTAGCTGTAGTCTTCTAAAATTTTATTGGATAAAAAATATATTCAAAATATTTTTTCAAGTTTGTGTTAATTATAGTAGTTAAAATTTGAAACTGCGTAGGTTTGGACTCTCCCTAGGGCCGGTCCCTGTACCCAGGGGTCCACCCAGCCCCACCCTTGTGGTGTCCATGACACTACGTGAGTAATTTAATAATTTACTGGTGCACCCACCTCCTTCTCCATTAAAAAAATGCAAATATTGCTGCAATCTTTTTAAAGTACGTTAAACTCAAATTTTGATTTGCTTTTATTTCTTTGCAAAAGTTATGTTGAGTTATATTGTCAACCACTTAAAAAGCAGAGTAAAACTGATTGAAAAACAATCTCATTCTTTTATAATTTTACAAGTTAATAATCTGAAACATTTTAAAAAGATTTGAAATACTGAGTTTTAAAAATGATTGTGTACCGAAATTAAAGAGAGAGGGAAAATGAAATTAAATAACGCGATGGAAAAAAAAAAAAAAAAAACCTATTTTAAAACCATTTAGAGCAATCGTTCTTGCTGGTTAAATTATTGTTTATCAGAGCACTTGACCAATGTTCTATGCTCCAAGCTAGAAGGACCCGGGAGTGAGGAAGAAAAAATGTATATATTTTATAGTTGAAATTTTCATTTAAAAAATAGACTTCGCTATTGATTTTTATATTTTCACTAGCTGAAGTACCCGTTCTTCGCACGGGAATGAATGGACTTTTTGATATTACGATTTGTGGTGATTACTATTCATTGTAATAAACAGATATAGCAAAGTGGATATCGCGTTATATTGTGTCCAATAATCATGCATACCGAATTGCAAGGCAATCGTTTGTACGGTGCAGAAGGCCATGCGGCGTAGCGCAATCTAGTGGCGAGTTTTAGGAAAACGGATACGGCGAAAATATTTTTCGCATTCAGATATCGATGTATACGAATTTTCATGACTATCGGCTGGACAGTCCTGAAGTTCATGTGTTGACGCGACATCTAGTGGCAAGTTATAGGAAAATGGATAGTGCCAAACTCTTCCCCGTGTTCAAATATCTATGTATACCTATTTTCATAGCAATCATTTGCACAGTCAAGAAGTGATACACTGCAGGGCCATCTAGTGGTTCAATAAAGTAATGATTTGCTACAGCGCCGTCAAGTGGCGAGTTATAGCAAAATGGATAACGCCAAAATATTCTCATTGTCCAAATAGCTATGTATACTGATTTTCATAGCGACCGTGTTCAACTATCTATGTATACCAATTTTCATAACGATCATTTGCACAGTCAAGAAGTGATACACTGCAGGGCCATCTAGTAGTTAATTAAAGTAATGATTTGCTACAGCGCCGTCAAGTGGCGAGTTATAGCAAAATGGATAACGCCAAAATATTCTCATTGTTCAAATAGCTATATATACTGATTTTCATAGCGACCGTTTGAATGGTCAAGAATTTGGCCTGCTGCAGCGTCATCTAGTGGCGAGTTAAAATAATAATGCATTGCAGTGTCATCTAGTGGTGAGTAACATCAAAAGGAACGCAGTTAGAATATATTCTTCGTGCTCAAATATGTAAGTATAAAAAATTTTATGCCGATCAGTCGAACGGTATAGAAGTTGATGCTTTTCAGCGCCATTTAGCGGCAAGTTACAGCAAAATGGATAGTGAAAAATATTCTCCGTGTTCTAATATTCGCGTGTACCAAATTTCATCGAAATCGGTTGGACGATATTCGCATAGCAAACGGCTAAACGGAATAGAATTCGACGTTCTGCTGCGCCACCTGGTGGCAAGTTAGAGGAAAACGGATAGCATAAAAAGCTTCTCCATGATAAAAGACTTAGGTGAACCAAATTTCATGGTGCAACGGTGCTGGAGTTTTTCAACCTCATACACTCATACCAACATTCATTTTTATCTATAACCAGTGTCATTATATATCCCAGTCTCAAATAAAATCCAGTTTCAAATCTAAGCCTCGCCAAAGTGCCAACATACGCCATTTTGCAAGCGTTTTTTCAGGAAATCATTCTAAGTATTGACTTAGCAGCAATAATATATGGGAAATGGTTCGACCGCGAAAAAGTAAAGCAAGCCTTTATTTGAAAAGTTGAATCCCTTAATACAGCCAAATTTTTTAAAATTACCAACTATAACGTGTTTTATTCATCATTACTCCGATGTACTAAATGAGAAGATTTCAATTTTCTGAAATTTGGCGGAATTCCCCCAACTTAAATCAATGTACTCATTGGGCGAGAATTCTGGAGATAGATCAATTGAAATCCCTTAATAACTGCATTATTTCTTCACGGATCATTAAAATTTAACGCTGTATTCTAATAAAACCTTTGCACTTGTTTTCAAAAATCTATTTCCTTAAGCTCTCAATAAATTGCGCCAAGCCGAAATCTGTGCAAACCGCTAGAACTCACTTTCAAAAAATCGGCAATTGAGCCATTTTATTTTTTCGCCAAACTAAAATAATTTACCTATTAGCCTCGGAAATCTTCCAATTCTTATTGTTTTGCGTGTAAAGCATTACATTCCTGCTCTGATTTCCCATGCACACGATATTATAATTTAAAAAAAAATAACCTTACGAATATAAACTAACAAAAAAAATCATTATTATTCTTTTATTTTTACTTTGAGAATTTAAAACATTTTATTCGGCAAAATCGCCACACATGGCAACCACGATCCTTATTTCACACTTTTTTCACTACAGGGGTTACAATTACGGAAAGATTTTTGCGTGAAGAGCATAAAAAATCTCTTAAATTCCGGGAACGGGTGGACTTTCAAAGTTTTAAAGTGGACTATGAGTTATTCTATATTATTTTACATATCTGTACTAAATTTCAGGCCGATAGGTCCATTTTTGTGGATTTGTATACGAATCAAATCCACAAACAAACAAACAGAATTTCATTTTTATTTATAAGATTTTTCAAGCTAATGTATATGCTCCAGAGTATGACTTCATATGCAGGGTGATTCCGAACTCTTGTAAAAACATGTAAAGGGTAGTAGACGGAACGAAGATGGTTCAGAATCTCACAGAATAGTGGGTCGGAAACATCGTTTTTACGTACCGGTTAATATTCACTGAAATAATTGTGAACTTTCCGGTTATGGTTCGTCAAAAACTAATGGATCTTCCACAGGAAGCACTTGACTAAAATTGATTAGTAATAGGATCGATTATTCAAGCGCGAATTACACATTTATTACAAGCAGTGGACAGGCCTCGTAAACTCGCCTTGCCCACTGCTAATTTTTGTCTTACTTAAAAGATTTTTTTTTCTGAACAAGTCTGACCGGGGATGAATTTGAAAGTATTAAACTGTGTCCTTAAATATAAATATTAAACTTAAATATTTTTGTGTCCCTTCGACTTCGAGATAAAGTAAAATATGTTGGTGCAGTTTCATAGTTCGCTCCACCCTAGAATCTGCTTTGATTAAATGAATTTTTCCCCCCCCCCTTCGAATTACAGTCTTCAGAGCACGAATCTCCCCGAATTTTAGCACTTAGGGACTGCAATATTTGCTTGTCAAAACGGCTCGCGTAAAAGCGGCTTCTTGTAAAAGATGTAGTATACAATACATACATATTTACTGTGTTACATTTTTTATAATTTTTTTTATCCCAGTACAGTACAAAAGAAGTTGGGTAATTTGCTTTGCACTGTCTTATTTACTTTTTCTTGTGTTATTGTTTTTTGGAGAAGACTCGTGGCCCAAAAACATTCTCATTTGCACCCCTGGCTTCCAAAAAAGTTTCGAAGTTTTTCTGTGCACTCAGAAGCTATTGTGAGTATGTTGGGAGCGGTTGAGGTTGCAATCCTTCACATTCGTCGCTTTCTTTGACTTCAGAATGTTAAAGTAATTTTTCCATGAAAGGATTAGCTGAACCGGTGGGCAATAGAAATGTTATGAATCACGAAAATAATTGGTCGCTATAACCGAGGTTTACTCGTTAAAAGCGAGTTACGCTCCCATAGACTTAACATACTACCTACCAAATATTTCCGATCTCCTCGTTAAATCAGGGATCGTTATAAACGAGTTTGAATGTTATATTTTTCTTGAGGGAAAACAAGATATAAAAAAAAAATCACTCTTATGTCAATAGTCTCCCAAGAAATGTTATTTTTTTAAATATTGTTTGAGTTTACTATGCTCTGCATGGTGAATCCTGAGAAACTATACCTTGCAGAAAAGATTGTATGTCTAGAAAAACGGGCCATAATTCTACGGGGAAGAGGCTCTTAAACTGTAGTCCGCGGAGGGCGTACAATTATAAAAAATAGTTCCAAGCAATTCATGAAGTCTATAATATAGTTAGAAATAAATCACTACAACATTTGATTTCATTCTGCATAACACATTTATGTTACATATGAAATCAATGTATAGGAACTGACTTAATGTACAAACGGACCTCAGAAAATACCATATTCCAACATAGTCCCTTAAGTTGCGGTTTTATTTTCAAGAAAGCAACTGCACCCATCTCATCAAGTAAAATTCATTTATAAAAACATTGTAATAAGATTTATTTTGATTAGTATTTGACGAAGAAATGTGTGTATGATTTGTAATTATTAAAATTCTTTTTACTGCTATCACCATGTTTACTCACGTAATAGTCGTCCTCGCATAATAGTCGCACCCCCGTTTTGAAACAGAAAAAATAGCTTTAGAGTGACAATATTATGTAGTAAATTTTCACCGCGTAATAGTTGCTTCACTAGACTTCTCTTAGACTTCACTATGAAAAATTGACAAAAAAAGTGCGACTTTTACGCGAGTAAACACGGTAATTTTAGGCTTTTCATTGAACATCTCGATAAAAATGTACATCTTTATAAATGCGCACCACCGTGTATTATAAAAACAGCATTACATTTTTTTTATCAATATTTATTACAATGTAGTGCCAATGTGATTATTGAGGGTGAAATTAAGCCTCAAAAACGACGTAAAAGTGGGATGAAATTGGCAAAATTAATGTTCAAGAAGGGAGCCTTCTTACTATATACATTAAGAGTCCCTGCTATAGGGCTCTTTGAATCTCTAGCAGAATGTATTGTTGAGTTGTTTATTCACTTTTTCTTTATAAAACATTTATTTACTACTAATATAATAAATGAAGTAACTTTACCTTCAGAGAAAAATTTCAGTAACAATTTGTTTATCGGACAATAATAACAAAAATTCTGCCTTTCTAAGTCATGTAAAAAGGATGACTTAAAAAAAAAAAGAATAAAATAAAACAATTACTGAAACGAAACAGATCCGTAAGATGCCGAGAAAATCATTATAACCCATATCCGACTTATTCAATACCCTCACGAATATGAACAGGGTAATGAGTTATAATCTCCATTTCGTAAGTGAATCTTCGTAATTGCCTATCTAATCAAATTTCGATTCTTTAAAAATCGTGTTCTCCTCCAACCAAACCCCAGCTATTATGAAACATCTTTGTTATCTATCTACATTTATCTATACGTCCCTGATTAAGTATTACGGCGGCATTGTTTTGTTGGAGATTGATTTTCTATATCCATTCTGGCATGTGCTAAATTAAATAATTATGACCCTATTTCCGTGTAAAAAGCCAAGAATTTTCAAAACTTTTTTCTGAAGCTTATTTGCGGACTTTGAAAACAAATGCTTCCCAGTAACATGTGGTATTCTGAACAGTGATGCATTTTGTGCTTCTATACCGCATTACTGAAAGGGAACAACTGTTTCGAATTGAACAAGGAGGATCTTGTCACCCACGATGTTAACTTTAAGGCTGCCGAGGAGGAAGCCTTAAGTTACCGGCGCAGAAAAGTTGAGCTGTAGTGAAATATTCGAAGATCCAAGCCAAAAGAAACGATGGCCGCAGAAAGGGAATCTCTGCAATGGATGGACAGAACAGGTTAACAATTCGATAGACAACAAAAATAAGATTGCGTTCAGTGACAAATCTAGGGGAGGTGATGGGGGTTTTCAACCGACCCCTCGCCTGAAGAAATTGCAAAAGCCATATAGATAGATGTTTTTGACATTGCAAAGGTTAGACAAAAATATCATTTTGCTTTCTTGTACGTATTTTAATTACAATAAATAAGTTTTCTAAAGCATTAGTCTCTCTCTCCTTCTTAACCTTTTCAGTCCCAGTTATGCCAATTGGAGTCATAACATTCACAAATGTTTTCCGGGTTTCTTTTGCAGTTTAAATGTATTTTTAAATTGTATTTTCCTTATGTAATGAAAAGCACTTCATTATATAAGAAAAATACAAACACAAGTGTATTTCAAATACAAAAGAAATGCATAAAAATTAAATAAATAAAATTTTTAAAAAACTTATGAATGTTGATTCAAATTATCATCACTGGGAATAATTACCCTTTGTAATGGCAACAAACGAAAGACTGGAAAATGTTTTATTATCAATTTGCTCTGCAGTATGTACCTTATTGGTGGTCATTTTAAAAATTCATTTGCTTTTAAAATATGGCACAGTGTTAGCTAAAATTTACTTTCGTGGTGATTTAGTTTCCAAATACGACATCTCAAACTCCGGTGGGTGTTCCTTCTTAGGCCGAGGCCCAATTGGCTTGAGCGGTGATGGGGCTTTTTGCACGCGCTCGAGCTCTTCCAGACTTCCGCAAATAAGCGAAATGAAGCCAGTTTTTACAACTGAGTTTCACTCTTTGGAATAATTCCCAGAGGGCTAATGTCCGCTCCCACTCTTCCATTATGTTTTCATTAAAATATCTCACGATGACCTACTCTCTCTGCCTCAGTCGTCGAGGATGGTTAGCGCGAATTTCGGGGTCTTGAACTTTTCCCTCCTTGTATCGTATCCAAACGCTTTTCTGAGGAAGAAGATGCGGCCGGAATCTTTCCCCCGCCGGAAAAAAGGAGGCTTATGGCCGAACGAAAATCCAGCATGCACTTCTTGTTATGTTTCAACAAAGGAAAACAGACCTCTTTGCACTCGGCGGGAAATCCTGTAGATTATTTGAGAAAAGATTCGGAACCCCCTCTGTGAGGTGACCTCATGATTTATACACATTAACACTTTGTTCGGGGCTGATGGAATTCGAAGGCATACCTGGCGATGTCTGTCGACTTTTCGACACTCCTTTTTTATCTGAAAAAATAAAATAAAATAAGTACTTTGATTAATCAATCAGAACACAAATATTGATTATGTAATGAAATCCCCCCCACCCCACCCCCCAAAAAAAAGAACAAAAAGAAAGAAAGAAAGGAAACATCAAGAGGTGTAAGATCAATGGAGCAAATGTGTCACATTGGTGTTTTTCAGAATTATTTCCTTATAAGGGGATTTGAAAATGCATGCCCACTGGACATGTGTATGTCCTGGTGGAGGAGAAAGACACAATCATAAAAACTAAACACTTCTTTCTTTCTTTTTCTTTAATTACGTCGGAGACACAAAAATGTGTCTGCTGAGAGTTTTCCTAGTTTTCTATGATTCTGTAGGGTACCCAAGTATCCGTGCAATTTCTTGAGCAAGATCTCTCGAAAAGAATTGGAACGGGAATACTTGGTATTCAAGACCAGTGCTCCCCAGCCTTTTAACCGCCGCGGACCGCTCAACGTTTCATAATTTCACCGCGCCCGCCGAAGGGGTGGGGAGGAGTTGATTCTTTATATTTTAGATTGTTTTGATTTAATAATTTTAATTTAATTGTATTTAAACATGCCTTCAAAATAAAATACAATTACACCAAAAAATGAATATAAAATGATTTAACATTTTTACTCAATAGAAATCTAAATCAATGAGAACCCGAGCTTGCTTTTTTACAAGGAGACTGTTCCATCTGGGTGTAATAGGAGGTAATGACAACCGAAGTGTATTGCTTATGTCCAGTTTATCCGTTGTTTCAGTTTTTTTTTTTTTCTTCCAGGAAAGCGCAGTTATTCTCAATTTTATGTCTACAATTTTAATTCATGAAATATTGAATCATGAAACTGTTGAAATGTTTAGCAAATAATAAACTAATTTAAAGTAGTTACAAATTTTCTTCTGTTAGAAAGGTATAAATTATCACAAAAGAGAAAAATGCACACACTGAAAAAAACTTTTGTTGAATCAACAAAATTATCCGGTAGAAATAGCGCAACAAAGTTTTTGTTGAATTAACAAAATTATTTTGTTAAAATTATTTGGTTATTTCAACAAAACATTTGGTTTGGTTGAAATAACCAAATGTTTTGTTAATTTAACCAAACTATTTGGTTAAATGATTTATTTGGTTAAAATCAACTAAATTATTTCTTTGAATTAACAAAATTTCTAATTGGTGTTATGTTGGCTAATTAACAAAATTATTTTGTTGTTTTTATTCTTATGTTTTTTAACCCACAAACAGTGGGTTGAAAGTTTCAGAGATAAGACTAAATAATCTATCTATTCATCAAAATTCATATTTTTATTTTAGTGTTTTTACATTTTTATAAAATTAAATAAAAGAAATTCGATGCCAGTTTTTTTTTTTTTTTTTCATACGAAAATTTAGTAAGGTAATCAAAAATTACTTTTGCTTTCTTGATAAATAAAATAAATGTGTATATTTCCTAAAACTTTCTAGTTTATTTGACAATGATCAAGGATGGTTTCAGTGAAATTGAGAAATGGAGTATTCGCGTCAGCTATTTTGAAGCTGTGTTTGAAGTGCCAAGCGATCCAGCATGAAATCAGTAGTCTGATTTATTTCGTACACAATCACTTATCTAAAAGAACTAATCACTTTATCTAACAGAAAACCGCTTTTATAAACGTTATACAAAGCTAATAAATAACCAACGTAATATAAACATTTTTATCGAAGGAATGTTTCATTTGGAAAATGAATGTTTTTTTTTTTTTTTTCAGAAAGAATATAAAAAATATAAAGTGTTAAAACCATAAGTGATTTTCTTTCTAGCATGGTATGCGAATTAAACTGTTTGCGACATAAAAAGAATATGGATTTTAAAAATATGTGTACCCCTTTAAAATGTAAAACACAAAAACATTTTCGAAATACTCACAAAAAACTTATAATTCGGTATTGTGCAGCTTAGCCTATATTGGATTGAGATTTTTTTCATCGAGGCTATACATAAATTAATATTTTTACGGACGAAGATTTTTTACATCCTTTGATATTTTAAGGCTCTTTACATTGTGGGAAAATTTATTCTGATTGTTTCTATAAAGTTAGTCTAACGGACACTGAGTGGTTTTAAGATCTGTAGAAACTTATAAAAATCTAAATTTTTATAAATAGATAAATTAATTAGGCTTACCACTGAAATTTCCAACAAACTAAGGAAAAACCCAATTAATTTTTGTATTTGATATTATGCATTTTTAAAGTATTAGCAGACAGTGTAAATCCTTCCTTAGCTCTTCACTCTTCCTCCGTAAATAAGAATTTAAACATTAGAGATGGCCAATGATTCGATGAGTCGAATCAGTGATTCGAATCTTGATACTGAGTGGCTCAGTCTTTACACTCACTCTCTACTGATTCGAATCTCAAGCCCTCAAGGGAAATACATTCCAAGTGCGAAGGGAAGAAAAACTTATTTTCCCTTTGCCGTTCCCAGGGATTTTCCCTTACTCTTTCAACTCTTTTCGACTCTTTACGACTCCTTTCGGCTCCTTTCGACTCTTTACGACTCTGAGTCGATAGATGATTTGAAACAGTAAATGAGTGGGTGTGGGTGAGTTGGTCACTGAGTTGGTGCAGCAACGAATCTTTACTGATTCAGTGTTTCGCTCTGTTTCGGTGATTGTATACTATCGTTGAGATTCGTTAGTTTTTCGAATCTTCTATCGACTCAGAGTCGAAAGGAGCCGAAAAGAGTTGAAAGGATGTTTCATTTAATTGGAGGGGTTTTTTCGAATCTTCTATCGACTCAGAGTCGAAAGGAGTCGAAAAGAGTTGAAAGGATGTTTCATTTAATTGAAGTTTTTTTTTCGAATCTTTGGTGTTTCATTTCTTGGTTGGTGGTCGGATTTTAAAGTTTTATCTGTCTGTGGGTGTGGAGTGGGTCGAACATCGTTTGCTTTTGGCGGGTGGCATAGGCGTTACTTCCTAAGGGCAAGAGGGGTCAATCTCCCCCCCGAAAAAAAAATTAAGAAAATCCCTCCTTCCAACTTGTCTGACTGATTTAATATTTGTTTAAAATTTAATGAAACATCCCTTTTCTACTTTTAACTTTAATATATGTCCCCCTGCCCCCACCCTCAAAAAAAAAAAAAAAAAAAAAAAAAAAAAAAAAAAAACGGAACGTTAAGTTTACATGGTGGCGGATTTTCATGTGAAGGGAAATAGAATGAAATAAAGTTAGGATTGTGCTTGTCACTTTTAATGAAGGATACAGGGGCGGTATTAAGCGTTCTCACAAAAGGACTTTGTAGTAAGCAAAATAACATTTCGCTTTATTGCAGCAGATTTCGTTTTTTTTTTTTTACCTTGTTTTTCGTTTAAGGGGAATGATTTTATTTTCTTTCGTAATTCAGAGAAATACAAAATAAGGCCTAAAGCAGTGGCGTAGTTAGTGTTATTGACAGTGGCGTAGCCAGGATTTTATTTCGGGGTGGGCTGGGTATCAAATTTAAAGATAAAGTTCAATTGTAAGCTAAGTAAAGGGTCCCATTTTTTTGGGGGGGGGGTCAGCAGCCCCTCAGTAGGACTGGGCCAAAAATCGACATATCGGTTTTATTTCAACATCAAATATCCGATATTCCCATTTTCATTTCAGTGAAATCTCGAATTCGATAAAGGGCAAAAATACAGGCCGGCCAGGGGCGTAGCCAGAATTTTTTTATGGGGGGGGGGGTTATAACTACTGCAACTCATATATATGTATACGTGTGTATGATAATGTAGTGAAGAATATACATTTTGTATGGCAAAAAATTCCTCATGGGGGGTTATGACCCCCCTAACCCCCCCCCTTGGCTACGCCTCTGAGGCCGGCGATAAGGAAATCCTGAGATCAATACCAGCTTGTGATGCTTTTGCTACTGCTTTCTCTCGGAAAGCTTCTTCTTCTCTCATCGCAGAAAAAACAGCTCCATGGTTTATTAGTCTAATTACCATAATTAATTAACGTATATCTCGGAAACTATCCACTGGAGCGCGTTTTTATTGATTCTCGACCCCCCCTCCGGACCCCCATCGATACATAAAATTTTGAATACTTTGACACCAAACTTAACCTTTTAATCTTACAGGCCCAGGGGGTCATACGAAGCTCCCCTATATTTTCAATTTGGGCATTTTAAACACTAGCCTCCTCCGGCGGCAACTCCAAAGTCTGGAAACCATCCCAGAGCCAATTTCTACATGTTTGCAGTCCTTTTAAGCCTCAATCATGGTTAATTAGTCTAATTACCATAATTAATTAACGTATATCTCGGAAACTATCCATCGGAGCGCGTTTTTATTGATTCTCGACCCCCCCCTCCGGGACCCCCATCGATACATAAAATTTCGAATACTTTGACACCAAACTTAACCTTTTAATCTTACAGGCCCAGGGGGTCATACGAAGCTCCCCTGTATTTTCATTTCGGGCAGTTTAAACACTAGTTTTACTGGAGCAAGGAGAGAGAGATGCTAACTGCCCGAGAACTCAGCGGAGAAGAAACCCGATGAATGGGTGAAGGGTGTTTAAATAGTACGGCTTTCGGCGCAGAGAGAGGGAAAATTTCTTTAGTTGTTTTATTGATTCAAGATTCGAATCACTGATTCGAATCATCGAAGTAGTGAGTGAGTCGAGATTCGAATCAGTAAAATGAGTCGAACCGCCCATCTCTATTAAACATTTCTCCTTTGGGCGGGTCTGGTTGTCTTTCACACACCTGCGCATGTCCTGATGCACGCGTATATTGACTGCCGAGCGATTTCAAATTTCATTGGTTCTGAGTTTTTAACAAAAATGTTTTGTGATTTGGTTAAATCAATTTTGTTGAATCAACAAACTTTTGTTAAATCAACAACACAAAGCTACCAAACTATTTAACCAAACAAGTTTTGTTGAATTCCACAAAACACTTTTTAGCATGTAGCAGTAAATAAAATTTAAAAGATAATTTAATGTTCCTTGGGCGGCCCAGTACTATTTCGATCCACGGACGGTACTGGTCCGCGGCCCGTGGTTGGGGACCACTGTTTTAGACCACAAATAGTTTTAATGTGTAGACAAATTATCTATACGGAGACCAAGAAATAAGGTTAAGATCCTTTTAGAGGGGTTGGGGGTGGGGATGGATAGTAAATTAACAGTAAGGAAAGGCATGTGTTACGTAAACCAATTCCGAGTTTATGAAAATTTTAGTGGAAAATAAAACATTCGTTGGAAGATTTATCCTAGACGATATAAACTTAATAAAATAATGAATAAAATAATAGAAAAAAATTTTTAAGGACGATTTGAAGTAAAGTGGTTAATCTTGACGGAAAATGTGAATGAAAAATCTCAAAATAACAATTATGTAGAACTCACTGCCTTTACATATTCTGAGAGAAACACTCAAAATTTTGTAAGTCCACTCGGTACTTACACATCGAACTGCTTCATAATTTTTTGTATGCATTCACATTTAATGGAAATTTTCAAGAATTTTCAAACTCAGAGCAGTTTATATTCGTTGTGATCATTAACGTAAAGTTTTGTTAAAAATGGACTTACACCATATTTTCAATTACAACAACTCAAATATGTAAATAATTGGTTATTACTCGAGTAATTGGCTCTTAGAATATAAGTTATAAAGTTTTAAACAAATAAAAAATTTTGCTGATTAGTATTATTTATTTGCCCTGTCATATCACTTGACAATCCCTCTCTCTCCACACACACAAAGATACTACCTTTTGGAAGAAAAAATGACAGTTTCTGAAACATTATTAACTTCCTTATGCCTGCAAACAATCAGCATTTTCCCCGTTGGAACAATTAAGGTTAATAAAAACTGAATGCCATTAGACTGGATTTCCATTTCAAAAATTTGATTTACTTTCGAGAATTTTTCTTTAATTTCCGTATTTATAACTGGTGTGTTCGTTATACGGGCGACTATTGAACTCAGGGAGGAGAAAAATGAAATTAAAGATAACTGTTTCATAAGTGTGTTTCCTCAAAGAATTTTTTTTCTCTCTTAAGATTTCTTTTTTAAAAAATGTGGCAGCATAAACACAAAGCGCTTCGAAGTTTAAATGTTTCCTCTTTTTGTGTTTACTCAACAATTCAAGTCCATTATGTGTTTTATAGCCATAGATTTAAACAATAACAGGTAAGCCTGTTAGGTTAAGCATATAACTGCCAAATTGCTGACATTTACTGAGAGATATTCATAATTTCTCTCAAAAAGTAAAGTGTACAGATTACGGAAAGTTATATTTTAATTTGATGTAGTAATAAATTTGAGTAAATGTTAGTAATAAATTAGTTTAATTGGGATTGTTGTAGAATGCTGATATTGATATTTTTCGAAAATTTCGGGACCACTGAAAGAATGGTGGTGAAATCAAGCATTTATTTAAAATGGCTTTGAAATTATTCTGTAAGTTTTATTTTAATAACTTGAAATACTAAATACACTCATGTCCATAAATTAAGGATAATGAAGTTCAGGCAAAGAAAGAGAAAGAAGCAAAACAAATTTGACTTATTTGTAAAATCTATTTATTAAACAAAAAGTAAAGAGCAAAAAAGATGCTATATGTTTGACATAATTAATAAAAATTGCAAGTTTTACTCCCTTGACCAAATTTCAAAAAAGAACCCATTTACAAAAAACAGTATAACATGGTTAGTAGGATGGTTAATACGGAGTATGTCTCCCGGACGATGCAATACAGGCCTGACAACGCCTAGGCATGCTGAGTATCAAATGATCAATCTGATCTTGGGGAATATTACACCACTCATCAAGCAATGCACTCCGAAGTTCCGGTAGACAGGTGGGAGGGGGTTCACGGGCTGCAATTCGTCGGCCAAGCATATCCCACACATGCTCTATTGGATTCAAGTCCGGTGAGTATGCTGGCCAATGCATACGGATGATATCCTCCGATTGAAGGCATTCGTCTACAATATTTGCACGGTGAGGACGGGCGTTGTCATCCATAAACACAAATTCAGCACCCATGGCGCCCCGAAACAAACGTACATGTTGTTCCAGAATGACATCCCGATAGATGTGGCCTGTCATCGTTACACTCTGAACATGCAGGTCAGTTCTGGAACCAAGAATAATTCCTCCCCAAACGAGCCATCCTGCACCACCGTAACGGTGTCTTTCAATGGTGTTTTCTTGGTGGTAACGGGTACCTGGCGCTCTCCAGATGAATGTCCGGCGAGAATCAGACTCCAAACTAAACCTGGACTCGTCGGAAAACATCACACAAGACCACTGTTGCGGTGTCCACAATGCATACTCTCTACTCCAAGTTAATCGCAGGCGACAGTGAGTTGCGGTAAGTAGAACACATCTGACAGGCCTACGAGCATATAGACCAATGTGCCCTAAGCGTCTGTACACGGTCTGCCTTGAAACTGTCGTACCGGTAGCTGAAGAGAGCTGACGAGACAGGTCTGATGCTGTACTCCGTCTGTTTCTTTTGGCAGTAACTGCCAAATAGCAGTCCTCATTCGGCGTTGTAACTCGGGGGCGACCTGTGCTGTAACGTCTACTCACATTACCATCATCTTGGAATCGTTGCCAAAGCCTGGAGATGACACTCTGGGCGATTCCAAGTTCCTCGGATACTTCCAGCTGGGTACGTCCACATTCCAGTCGTCCGATAATTCTGCCACGTAAAACATCATCCAAATGCCTCCTTTGTGCCATAACTATGCGGTTTTTGCACTGAAAGGCTTTCACTGCGCTTGTGAACAATTTTACTTCTTTGCCACCATTCCTTATATACCCCTCTCTTACACTCTCGTCATTGTGACGTACCATCCACGCCATCTGGTGGTTTCCTGTAATTTGCATATTCTTCTTCAAGATGTGTGTGATCATTCCACAGGTGAAATTTTTATTTTAGAGATCAATTTCTGTGTGATTCTGAATTATCCTTAATTTATGGACATGAGTGTATTTAAGAATAATTATAATAGTTTTTGTTTGTTCGTTTTTAAAACTGTTAAGAGTCCAAAGAAAAGTGTGGGTTCCCCTTTTTTAATTGTAAAGAACAGAGCTTTTTTTTTGTTGTTGTTGTTGCTGTTATTATTTCGGGTTAGGTTGCCCCAAATGTGCTTTTATAGACCGGATGTACATCTACTTTACTCCCTGTCGCTGATATTTAATCTTCGATAACGTAAATACATGCTTCTAGAAATCTATTAAGGACTGCACAATAAATACTATAAAATTGATAATAAATACTAAATAAATGCATAACAAAATGGAATTAAAATGTTAAAATAAAATATTCTTAAAACAAAATGAACAATGACAAAACTTTTAAGTTTTAAAATATTCATAGACTCTTCTAAAATTAAAAATTAATTTACTATTAAATTTATTTAATTAAGCGCTATTAAATATTGTACATTTATTATTATCTTATAAAAGATTATTTGTAAACTAAATTAATAAAATTTGTTATTCAACACTTCTGAAAATAGAATAAAACGTAAAAGAAGCTGAATAATTTCAAATAAAACGAAACGTATTTAATATCAAAGGTATTCATTCGGTTATCAAATTTTACGGAGTTGAGTTGTTTTCTTTTCTTTTTGTCTTTTCTTCCGCTATTCTATCGGAATAAGCAGAAAGGTTTTTCTTCTACTATCCCATCGAGATATTTGACACAAATTTGTTTTTCTCGGCCTCGTCCGTGTGTAACTGTTGTTGACGATTCCACCTTACAGAATTACGAACTTTTGGGAATTAATTAAATCTAACAACTTGATCCGTGACCTAAACCCCTTGTAGGTCGAGATTAATCCCATCTTGATGACTATCGGAATGAAGATTAATGGGAAGGGGGTTGTAATGTGAGAAAAATAAAAATAAATAATTTATCCAGCATCGGAAGTCGACGGGGTGTGAAAAATGGGGCCACTAGTGAACTATTGTGATATGTTGTATAAACTCTTGAAATTAGGAACAGCTAACGGGAAAATCTGTAAGCTTAATTCATTTATTTTTTATTTATCGAGTCATGGATTAGGTGTGAGGCAGGGCTCGAAATTAACGGTGATTCGCTGTTCCGAGACCATTAAATTATATAACGGACCGGACCGGACCAGTAGAGCGAACATAAAATTTGGACGGAACACAAAATTGGTGGTTCGTCCGACCAGTAACGATTTACTTACACTTTCTCTTGCAAACTTTCCTCATTTCTCCACAATGCACGTTATCTAACACATGTGATGTAATTTGATCTATTTAATATTTTTATAAAAGGGATGTAAATTTTTTAAAATTCAATCTTAAACGGAAATCAATATACAGGATGTCTCCGAATCCATGGGCCAAACTTTAAGAAGGTAAAATACACGTAACGAAGTATTTTCTGTATAGCAATGTGGGGTCGAAAATTAAAAGTCCATACGATTTCAGTAATATGGGGATCCACCCATTTTCGCAATAATGTGCGAGTGCGTAACTACCTCATCATTTCCATTTTTCCGCCTATTCTTTTCAACGAAGGTCAGAAATGAAAAGTGTAGCAGAAAAAACGGAGAATTCTGAGGTAATTATACGCATTATTCAGAAAATGGGTGGAGCTCTATCGTGCTGAAATCACTTGGTATCTTTCGTTTCCGACCCCATATTTCTATACAGAAAAAAATTCTTTATATGTATTTTACCTAACCGTAAATTTTGGCCCATGAATTCGGAGACACCCTGTGTATTGCTCATATGATTTCTTTTGTTTTGCAATTTTTTTAAAATCATGTATACGGAGCAGTGATACACCTTTTGAACCATGGAAGTCATGGAGTGACTCGTCCTTTGGACCACTGGCTGATTATTCTTATTTCTACCAGTTTAGGTCAAACCTTCACGAGGGGTATCTGCCTGGAAATGGGGTGCCTCAGGCGGAGAATTTTTTAAGGGGTTCTAACACGCTTTTTTATGTACGTTAACGTTTACGTTAATTATGGAGAAAACCGCGCCAAAACTCCAGACCGTTAGATCGACAGCCAGAACCCTGGAAATATTTTCCCACCATGTTCGACCATTCCTACCCATTACTTCATCCAGTTGGTCCTCTTCTTATCCACTCGGCTTTGGGGACAGTCATGGATTAGGATTCAATTTAGATGTTACTAAGTATTAATTTTTTGTTTTCACCGGACGTACACGAAAACTTAATGATGTTGTTTCTGCTTATTCCCTCTGACAACCACATGCAGTGACAGATAGGGAGGCGATGGGCAGAGGGGGGCGCCTTCCATTTTTTATTGGGCCCCAGTGGAAGGAAGTTCGGCATAGTTCGGGGTCCCCTAATTTTGACCCAATTCCAGAGGAGGGACCAACCCCCTGAAATCCGCACGGAGCCACGACGGATTTTACGTGCACCAGCTCCCATTAACATACACGGTCCCACAGCAGTCGAGCGGAGAGGGAGTTGATCCTCCCAAGCACTGGCCAAGCCGGATGCAGCTATACTTGCCGTGCTCTTATTGGAACACCAAAATTAGAATTTTTTCAACTTTTTTTTCTGACTACGTGACTGCTTTACACCCGAAGCAAGGTGCAAGCCTTTTAGTACATGTAACGAAAGGTATTGCAGGCCCAACGACGGGATATTTGAGACAGGGCCTCTACCGTTTTCAAGAATAAATAAATAAACAAACAAGATAAAAATAAATTAATTATTTAATCTTTTCTCCTTATTAAATTTTTTTAAAGGGTGCACAATTAGTACAGTTTAAAATTACAGTAGGCCAAAATAGTATCGGTAGTCCAGTAGAGCGGAATATACAAAACCGTATACACGATAAAATTTCCATAAAAATCCTAAAGCCGGACCCGAGGACAATTGCCCTTCTTGTAACCCCTCCTCTCGGGGCCCTGCATTTTCCCACAGAAATGTCTTTTGCGTGGATGATGAAATCTTTTCGAAATGCAACAAGAAAGATAAATCATGACGACGCGCATCCGTTCCGATTCACTTTCCAACACCCCCTCGTCATAAACGCACCTAATACGGCATGGCGAACAGTCGAAAAAGATAGCACACAGTGTTTGCTAAAAACAATTAAATTATTTTGAAGCGTGTAACCTACGCTTTTTAACAGTTTTTTTTTTAATTATAAATGAAATAGCATTTTTAAGTGCATGCTTATACAGAATGAAAGGGGCAGAGTGGGTTGTTCGAAATTTTCAAACTTGGAAATGGTGTCTTAAGTCTAAAAGTTTTAGGAAACACTGGTAAATAGGATAGGAAATTATACTATTTAGGGGCTTTGTGTCTAGGCTTGTTAACTTTTATACACGCATTTATAGGACTTTCGCGATTAAAATTCGGGACATGGCTAAAAAGGAAGCGGGATCCATCTTACTTATTACAGGAAGTCAAGAAACAATGAAAATCAGATATAATTTTTACACTTTAGTTTTATAGAACATTATGTTTACTACTACTTTGGCATATTTATACATACAAAATAGTAAACAATTAAAATAATCAGACAAAGTAATGAAAAATTAACTTCAATTATTGGAGTGTCTTCCACTTCTCTTCTTTATAATAAAAAAATAGTACTATCAATTTCAATTAAATAAAATAAACGTTTTGTTTTATTTCATAACCAAAACCTTTTTATTTTGGCATTAAAAAAATTAAAACAACCCATAAGTAGGTATCGATAACACAACATAAGAGAAATTAGTCTTAAATCGCATCTTCTTCTACTATTCTAATAATTATTTAATTGGAAAAAAGATATATTATACTACTTTTACTAAAATCATAATATTGCTTGTTTAGAAAAGAAAGTATACAATCACTTCTCGGAAGATCCTATTAATTTAGGACAGAAACTAGATGTTTAAAATATCATCTTACATCATAATTTTTTTTTCAAATTATTAAATTCCTTATTCATATTTTTTTTTTTTTTTTAAAGAAAGAAAAGAGAGAAATTTAGCGTCCTGCACACACCTTCCCGGCTCTCACGGGACACTTGGCAACCCTTGTCTCTATCCTATACCATTGTAGAATATCGCAGGATAAAGACAAACACAAGCATTTTCGTGATGCTAAATTAAAGAATGCGAGGGGGGAACATTCATTGTTCAGACAGTAACGTCTTTAAGGAAAAAGGGCGGAGTGTTCTTTTCCTTTAAAAGATTTCATTGCAGTATTTTTAATGAAGAAAGAATAACACTTTAAATTATAAACAAAATGTGAATATATAAAAAAAGGGGAGGGGGGAGGACTGATTTCCAGAAACTCGTTTTCTAGTGTTGTAAACAGATTTACACTGATGAATGCGAGGGAGAAAAATAACATATTATTGTTCTCTCGTGATGATTTCGACTTAATTCAATATCATCTGAAATGATAATCTCGTTCACATGAAAAGACGTCAAGAACGTGATTCATTGAATGTGCGCTCCCTTAACAAAGGGAATTAAAACGCTGTTCGTGACGCCAATACTGACCAGGCCCTGTCTGATCTAATTTCCAGTTGAATCTAGAATGATTCACGCATTCATTGAACAGAAGAAAAAAATGATATTAAAGCTGATTTATTTTTGTTTCACTCTTTAAATATACAGGGTGTCCCAAAAACACTGATCTGGGCTTTTATTCCTTAAATATGGATCATAGATATATACAATAAATAAGTAGCGTTAAACAAAGGTGCAGAATTTTATGGTATCCGATTAAAATTTTCAGGAGATTAAATCTAAATAAATAAAAAATATAAACTTGTATACGACCCCATAGAGAAAAATTCCGAAATAGTAAAATGTGCCCCATGCATTAATTAGAGGATGTACAAAATCTCAGCCTTACATCATAGAAAAGCTTTATCTTAACTTCACGTTTTTTAAAATGGCTACGGGCGTCACTGCTCGCCAATCTTCAGAATAATTGCGAAAATCAATTATTGCTCAGAATCGAGTATCATTCCTGAAGAAAATGACTTAAACGATAATTCATTCTTGTTTTTATTTACTCTTCTTTCCCTCGGGTGCAATTCTTTCTTGCTCTGCCGAACGATTTATGCTTTACACTGTTGCGTTATTCATAAGTTTCCTATTGCTTTATTCTTAATGCGTTATTACTGTGCTGTACGGGCAATGCGAAGTAATTCACAGTTAAATAAATAGATAAATAATAAATAATATATTTTTTCTTTTCATTCCCGAACAGGTTTTAATTGCATATTCAGTAATGTCGGATATAATTCGAATGTTTTAATGTCAGAGAAGAAGAAAAAACAATGTCTGAAACCTGTTTTATCTGTTTGTAATACAAAAATAACCACCCACGAAATAAACAAACAATAATAAACAATAAACAACAACGGAGATGTTTTTCTGAAAATACTTTTCTGACAAAATCAGGTTTCCGTTGAGCAGTGGTATAATTCACTTGACTCAGATCTGGTCCTTAGAGTGGAACGAACGGTGCGACCGCACCGGGCGCCAAAATACCTTACTATAAAGTATACAGGGTGTCCCCAAAAGATGGTAACGGGCTTTAATTCTTTATCTATTAGATATAAGTGGGCAATGTAAATTGTAAAATTGTTCAAAATAAGATAGGAAAAAAGATCACGCTACAAAAAACAAAAAACAAAAAAAAAAACCCTCCTCTCGTTACTTTTCAAAAACTTACACTGATCCCCGTACTACTTAGTAAAATGTGCCTCATGCAGTAATGAGGTGATTTACAAAATTTTGGCTTTTCATCATAAAACGTGGCACAGATACATTTATACAAAGATCATACATGAATTTGAATGTAATTGCTTATTGCTAGAGAGAAAAACAAATCTTTCGTAATTTCTGTACGACACCTGAAATGCGATCATCCGATGTAATTTTTTTCAATTCGGGAGCCATTGAAAAGTGGTTTAACTCAGCATATTTTTAATCTTCCTATTTCTGACACTTTTTATAACATAATTCTGAAATTTTCTATGTCGCCTAATGAGTGAATGGTGCACATTTTGGTAAGTGGGAGTTGTTTTGTACGAGTGTCGCATACAAGTTTAAAAAAGTGTAACTTTTTGAAAATTAACGAGAGAAATTTTTCTTAACGGAGTCTTATTTCCGACCTTATTTTAAACATTTTTTCAATTTACATTGCCCACTTATCTTTTAACTGATAAATAATTAAAACCTGTTTGGGACACCCTGTATATATGTGAATGCTCATATATTGTTGAAATCTTCCCTTTAGCTCTCTGAAAACTTCTTTAGCAATGTGTAAATGTGTGTGGAGGAGGGGGGGGCGCATTTTTTTTTTTTTTTTACTTTGCAGCACTTAGAAAAATACCCAGGACCGTCACTGACCTGACTAGTGGTTACCGAAATCAGGAAATGCTCTCGTTAAAGACAAGATTCCGGTTAATAAAATATCCGTTTAAGGCAGATTCCCTGAGCACCCATACCTATGGGTAGTTGGGATTCCCTCCCTAGCTCCTAGGGAAATACAGGGTGATCAATTTAAAAGAGTACCCGATGGTTTTTCTTACTCTCCTTAAATCTGCAACTGAGAATGATGTCATTTCGACAAGCATGATAACAATTGTTTTTTCCAGAAGTCCGGCAAACAATGGATGAATCAAAACAAACCATAACTGCAGAAACTTCGTCAATAACAACCAACAATGCTGAGAAGAGTATCAGAAAACTTCCTTCGACGTGTTCATGTTTCAAAATGGTGGCGAACATTTTGAACATTTTGAACATTTTCTGTAAGGAATGATAATGTAAAAAGTTTGAATTGTGGTTTTCAAAAATAAACTTACCGCAGTATTAAGTAACATTGTGCGTCCCCATTTCTGTTTTACCTAACAAATAAAGTTGTAACAGTCCAACAGTGTCGGGAATTGTCTCCCACACTTAAACAATGTTCAAACAATTATATTTCAGTGTTAGAATATCCGTCATATTTAAGGGTTATAAGAAAAACCATAAGGGTACTAGATTAAATTTATCGCCTTGGATGCATAATACCTCAAGGATTTACGTGGAAGTGGTTAAACACTAAAATACTGTATCTTTCTGGGTAAGGCCCCCTGTCTTGCACACGGACTAACGGAATGTTAGTCCAGTCATGGCCATGATGTATGCCTACGAGGTTTTATTTAACCCCTGTAACTAAGTAAAACATAGTGGCTCCGTGAATAGAAATATTTTTGTCTTGAATATTTTCTTCTCTTTTTAAGAAAAAAAAAAGTGATACAGTTAAGGGGATGGTGGACATTAAAAAGTTTTTTTTTTAATTTAATGATAGGATTATGAAATTTTGTATTTTAATATATTAAACTAAAAGCATTATAAACAACTAAAGAAAATTTAAAATAAATTTAAAAAATATTAGTAATTAATTAAAAATTAATTAATTTTTTAGTTTCGAAAAAATGCTCCATGCGTTTTAATTTTAACTTTTTTTAGTAATTTTGTTTCATAATAGCATAAAAATATATTTAAGAAAAGTCTGTGTATCGGTTTTTGATTCGGCCGAGTAGTTAATTTTTTAGAAATATTTTCATGGATATATACCAAACTTTCCCGAAATTTTTCAGTTTTCGTAAATAAAAGTGAAATTTCATAATCGAAATTTTGACCATATTTAAAAAGGATACACAGATTTATTGTAATATATGAGAAGAATGTTTGTAGTAAATTTTGTACAATTCCGACCAAAATTTTGAAGGCAAGAAAATCACAAAAAACTTGATTTGGAGAAAATACAGTTTAAAGTGTAATTTTCCATTTACCTTTAATACCGTCTCTTCTGAATAATTTTATTTATGATTTTACCTTAACAAAACATATTTTTAAAATAATTTCATTCGAATTTTAGCTTATTTTGTAAAACGTTCAATAAAAATTGTGACGTGTTTATTTATGCGTTTGTTTGCATTTTTGTGGACATTTAACTGTCCCTTTTAATTTTTTCAAACCCTAATATCTTTTTAAAAAATTGCCGTAGACATACGCAGTTTTTTCTCCGGGGTTCAGCTTTAACTGTAGCATATTAGTTTGTAAAAAAGAAAAAACACATTTTTTGGGGCCAATTTTGATGATTTGGGTGTCCACCATCCCCTTAATTTTGTTAAGTAATCTAACTAGAATAAGAAGATCAGGAAACCATGACTCTCTTAAAATTTGGAATTTGTTTATTAAAAAATGATAGTAATGGAACTTTTTTTTTTTTTTTGTTAAAAATTCCACCTTTTGGGAAACCCCATAATTATTTTTCTTCTTCTGGTTATGTGCCTGTTTCACTCGATTACTAGCAGCTTACTCCAAAATCATAGGCTTATTGCGGTTGTCATTCGCAGCAGAATAAAGTTCATTCTTTTTTAATGTTCCGCATACGATAGCATTTAATCAGTATCTAATTGCATTAATACAAATTAACTAATGTATTTATTTATTGCAATTACGAGCTGTGTCCGAAATGTTATTCAATTATGGCAAATTTACTTTACCGTGGACATTCCGTTCCGGATCACCGCGCAGGCGATTATTGGCATGAGCAAATTAGGATCCTTTCGTGATGAGTTGGGTTGTAATGAATTGAAAGAGCGAGGGAAGAAAAAATAGTAATAAATGTGATCACGCCGCACGTTCTGATAGCAGTATAATTTGAAACTAGTTTTGTCTATGATACTTAATTTCCAGAATTACTTTTCTCCTTTTCTGATTGTTTCTAAGATATTTCGTTTATGAATGATCTGTGGGTACAGTCGGCGCTCGTTTCAGAGACGGCCCGAGGGGCGTGCGGGGCCCCAGGCGAAGCGCAAGAGCGGGGCCTCTTCTCTATCATGTCTTATGAGATAGCAATAAAATAGCCCAGGTGCGGGGGCTCTATAAGCGCGGGGCCTTAGGCGATCGCCTACATTCGCACCCCCCTTGGGCCGGCCCTGCTCGTTTTTACAGACCTGTGTGTGGGGACTAGAGATGTGACAGGCTCTGAAATTCACGATTGTATTCGAGCTCGAGCTCGAGTTCATGATAAATTTCTCATTTACGGAACATACTCCTTGTGAACACAGTTATTGTGAAGGTATTGAAAAATTCACGATCTTATCTCACGATCACGATTATCTTAGTTTGATAAAATTTCTTCTGCTAAAACAATTTAAGTACACTGATGGCCATCGTAAATGCAACACCCTGAAGGAAGCATGCAAATAATATGAAATTTACAACATGCATTAGCTGAGGTGAGATATGCAAATGATTAGAATTTCAGCGCAGACGCACATCAAGCGCGCCTGTGGCGCCACCTCAAAGCGCTATTTAAGGCTTGGAGATTTCGACGGTTTCAAGTACAGCAATTGTGTTTTTCTTGCTTTTTTTTCAAAAAAACGATAAATTATGCCTCGTAGGAAACAACGATCATCTTTTGATCAAGTATCCGAGTTTGACAGAGGAAGGATAGTGGCATACCGAGATTGTGGGTTATCTTTCAGGGAAATCGGTCGTCGTATTGGACGAAACCAAACAACTGTGATGCGGATATGTGATCGTTGGGTGCAGGAGGGTACGACGGACAGACGTGATCGACCGCATCGACCTCAGTGCACCACGTCACGTGATGACAGGCAGATTGTACGCATGGCAGTGACGGACCGCTCAGTCACATCACGAACCATATCACAGCAGATTCAGTCCGTAACGCATCATCCAGTGTCTGCGCGTACCATTCGACGTCGTTTACAGCAGAATGGTCTGTCCGCAAGACGTCCGTTGCTTTGTCTACCTCTGACGCGGAACCACAGACGTCTCCGCCGCCAATGGTGCGATGAAAGAAGGATGTGGACGACAGAACGGAATGAAATTCTCTTTACTGACGAGTCACGCTTCTGTATGCAACACCACGACGGTCGGATTCGAGTCTGGAGACACCGTGGAGAGAGGATGCTGAACAGCTGCATTATGCACCGTCACACTGGTCCTGCACCGGGTATTATGGTATGGGGCGGTATCGGATATCTCTCTCGCACTCCTCTAGTACGCATTGCCGGTACTTTAACCAGCCAGCGCTACATCTCCGAGGTGTTGGAGCCAGTTGTCCTTTCTTACCTTCAGGTCTTGCCAACAGCCATATTTCATCAGGATAATGCACGGCCACACGTGGCACGCATTGTCCAAGGGTTCTTCGTCAATCACCAGATTGAATTGCTTCCCTGGCCGGCGCGCTCTCCGGATCTTTCGCCGATAGAAAACATGTGGTCCATGGTTGCTCAACGACTGACCCAGAGTTCATCCCCAGCTGTCACACCAGATCAACTTTGGCAACGTGTGGAAGCTGCTTGGTCTGCTGTACCCCAAGAACACATTCAAAGTCTCTTTGAATCAATGCCGAGGCGTGTGGCAGCTGTGATCTCCAACAACGGCGGCTACTCTGGGTACTGATTTTGGCAGGAACCACGCTTCATAGAATGCTGTAAATTTAATCATTTGTTACTTGGTCAACATGTTATCTACACAATAAATTTTGTTGTGATATCTCTTGTTTTTCTTGGTGTTGCAATTTGGGTGGCCAGCAGTGTATTACTGTTTTTGCAACCAGTCGCGCAATCTTGAACGTCTCCGGTAAAATATCCCCCCCCCTTTCTACTTAAGAAAAAAAAAACAAAGAAAAGTGTACTAGTGATTTAAATTTTAATATCTTTATTTCCGCGATTAAGACATCGTTTTCAGAAAAAAGTGTTCAATTTTTTAAAAAGTGAAAGACCGGAAGAAACAACTTTAAACGCAGGAAGAAAAATTATTCACGTTTCTGTATGAAGGTAGTTGATTAAATATGAGCTAAAATGTCTCTCTGAATGTTTTCATGAAATACTTGATTTGTGAAGGAGCATTACTTAACAGCATGCCATCATCAGATTGCGATCTGTAGCTATAACCATTATAAATTCATGCATAACTAAGAATGCCGTTTTTGCCGCGTTACGGAGATTTAAAAGCTTGTTTTTTTACTGCTACTTTTAAAATCCTCTGTAATTCTCACCGGATAATTAGCCTAAAAGGTCCCAAGTGAAAAGTCGTGCGAGTTGCTAATAGATATTATGATTTTTATCAGAAGTATTACGAGATGGCTGTTCTGAATAACAATATTTAATTGGTTTTGGAAATAAATAAAAGAGATTCACTAAACATTTTCTTTTTCTAATTTCAAAAGACGTTGTAAAATGGCAGTCGATAGCATTAATGCAAGTCTTGGAACTCTGTGAGAATTCCAGCAGTTTTCTTCAAATTTTAATAAATGCGATGAAATCTGATATTGTATTGTATTAATTTTAATTGCTATAAACCATTTTGAAAACTTTATTAATAAAAAATGGCTATTTAATATTAATATTAATTTATTTATTTTACTTGTGCGATTATAGTATACACATGCCTACAACTTTTAAGTCAAATCTAATATTTGGTTTGAATTTTTAAATATATCCTTGCATATTCAGTCGGAAAATATGCATTTTGGTAATATTCATGTGGTTTTTCATACAAAATTATCCACTTAACGAAGAATCAATTTTCCATATCCATACACTTTGGAACGCTCAAAATAAAATTTCAAAAACTTAAGTTTAAATGGAAAGATTCTGTTAACGTTTCTTTGGGGCACTTGCCCATAATTCATTCGCCAGTATGAAATATTCGCCATTTTGTCATGGGGACACTCAGTAGAGGGCCAACATCAAGCTCTAGGGAGGGGCAGACAAATCAGTCCCCAAGATGGGAATCGAACTCAAGGTATGATAGAATGGTTCTCACTACACCACCTGGGGCAGCCCTGTTAAAATCAAGAGAAAAATAAGTACGAATGAATAAGAAAATCAGTTTTAGGTTTTCATTTATGAATAACCACTTTACTTGGAGAGGGGGGGGGAGAAAATGCATCTTTTCTGAAATGTTAATGAAACTTAACAATTTTCATGCATTAAAAGGGAAGAGCTTCGGCAAGTTTTTACCGTGGAGTAAAAGCTGTTCCCCAACAAAAGTAGATTTTAGTGCATTGGTCGAGATGAAATACATTTTAATAACTTAGTATGCTTTCTTTTAAGCATAAATACAGGCGCATAATATGGCATAATATTTAAGCATAATATGGGCGTCCCATAACTATTGGGGCAAAATTTAAGGGGAGATCGGGCACATCATAGCGATTCAGAATCTCACAGCAATGTTAGGTAAGAAACGTCGTTTTCATGTACCCGTTAACAATCATTTTGGGAAAAGTGGTGAAGTGTTCGTCTAATTTCTTAACCAAGTTTCATAAACAATGGGTTTGTCTCCAAAAATTTCATCCACGAATTGAAATAGAATTTCTAAACTATCAATTTTGGCCACGTGTTTTCAGTGAAACATATACAGTGAAACCTCCCAAGTTTGACACCTCCCTAAGTTGGACACTTTTCTGGGGAACGGAACTTGTCCATAATATAGAAATATACCTCTATAAGATGAACACTTTTTTTTGTGGGGGGAGGGGTAACCACAGGTGTCCAACTTACGGAGGTTTCAATGCATTAGCTTTAGATGGTCGGAAAGTTCACTCACTTACTTTTTCAGCACTTGTTCTGAAGCTATTATTAACAGCTGCATGTTAGACAACGTTTTCCGATCCCACATTGCTAGCTATCTGAGTCTTATTCCTTATTATGTGTTCTACCTCACCTTAAATTTTGTACCAATAGTTACGGCACACCCTGTAGAAATTGGCAAAGAAAAAAGAATTGGATATTTAAAGCTTAGTTTAAAAAATACATATATACTATATATATCGTTAAGAATTCGGATACAAATTTTATGTTTTGGCACATCATTAAAGAAATGTACATTTCACAAAGAAATGAACTGGCTAAATAAAATTTACGAGAGGAATATGTGAACACTTTATCTAAATCAAATAAACTACGAATATTTTTTCACAAACAATTAATATGTAAATGCTTTGATTATTTATAAATGTTGAGAATCTGAAAACAAATTTCACACATCTTGTTTAATGAACACTTTGAAGCGCAACCATTTTCTCATCCATATAGAAGAACAACTGGACTTATTGCCCGACAAAGAAAAAGTGCAGCCGTTGCCATCGTCCGATTTAACTACCAGCAACAGTCAAGTAGGATTACGTTCCTACACAACGATCCTGTATAAAGAAAAAAAAATTAACATTGTTATTTCCATTAAACAGTGTTTTCATTATGGGAAAAAAGTGGGTGAGAATTTCTCACCCTTTCCCAAAAACTGAGTGAGATTTTTTTTAAAAATAGGTGAGAATTTTTTACCATAGATTGGAGTTGGGTAAATACCCATTGGGCAAGGTATATATAAATAGGTTACTTATTCTTGCCTCGGGTAAACATTCAAAATCAGGGTATTTATAAATTTTAGTTATTTTTATAGCATGTAACTGGTCCTCCAAATCTGTAAGTCAGGCCTAGTTACATGCCCAAAAAAAAAAAAAAAAAAAAGTAAACTGCGATAATTTTGCGTATATAACCTCTTTATGAAAATGGAAACATGCCCGACTTTTTTTTTAAAAAGTGTCCAAATCTTCCGAAATGCGAGAATTTTGTGCAGAATAAAACGATTTGTAGGGTGCGCGAATTTCTCGCAGTAATAATTGTTTAATGCGAGATTCTCGCGTTCTCGCGCTGTAGTGAAAACACTGATTAAACTAACTGGAATTTCTTTTACGGCAGTCAAAAACGTGATGGCATCAATTGAAAACTTGCTTGAGATTGCATTGTTTTAGTTAGTTAATGAACGCATTAGACTGAATTTAAAAAATAGATTTATTAGGATGATATGAATTAAAGCACAATATAGTACCATGCTAATAAATATGTCTTGAATATTAAGTTGCAGTGTTTTTTATATCCATCATTTTTCATAGGGCGTCGTACAAACTAAACGACTACGTTTGTGCATCCCACGGTTTTCAACAGGAGAGACTAGGTGAACAATCCCCCCCCCCCCACACACACAAACATACTTTTGCCTGATTTGATCAGTTTTTGCGGCTGTATTGTCAAGCAAAATGACAAATTAGCCGGGTTTGATTAAAGAAATGAAATAGTTGATTTTAATTTTCCGCTGTGAATAAACATGCAATACCAGTTTCTTCAAGTTATCACGCTCTGACTTTTCCTTTCTCCTTTAAACTACCGTGAGAAGGAAAAATTTTATTCTCACACAGCATTTTTTTAAATTCCTTTTTTTGAACTGTGTCAAAAGGACGGTGGGAGAGGGCGTTAATAAAAGGAAAAGTCGTAGAGAGAAGAGACTATGAAAGTGAGGATGACAATACAAAAAATAATAATGTGTTCCTTTTTTAAATTTCCCATTAATAGAGTGAAACGTGAATAAAGGCTTTGTGCTAGTTGACGTAGTGTTTTTCTTTTTACACAAGAAACATAAATAACGCTGAACGAATATAAAAAAATTCCAGCATGATATTAAGGTGACTGACTGTACCCTATTTAGGTAGTTTTATACTCTTTTTTTGTATACTGTACTCCTTTTAGAGACTTTTGTACTCTTATTGTGCATACTGTATTCCTTTTCGGGAGTATTGTAACATATGCTCCAAAAATTTCCTTTTGCATACTTTTGTACTCCTAAAAGCATAAAAACTTTAATGGTCATTTTATGTAGTCTTTTAAACGTTCGTATGCATAAAGTTGTCTATGACAATAGGTGCGTTTGTCTTGGCCGCCTTTAGTTCCATGCCGCAGGTTGGCGAAATTAAAATCTGCTGCCCCCAGAACGCTCCTTTTGCTTTTATATGTGCTTGCAGGGGCGGATATAGGGATATCGCCACCCCAACGAAATTTCTGGATTATTCAGCCGAAGCTTTATGTAGTCCAGGAATTACTCTCCAATGAGAGTATTTAAAATACCCTATCTGTACACCACTAGGTAATAATGTCACCTGCAAATGAACATACAGCTAGCGAATTCACGATTACAGCAGCCAAAAGAACTTATCCGATCTGTATACATACAATGCTTACTCGCGTAATAGTCGTACCCCCGTTTTGAGGAAGAAAAAACAGCTTTAGAGTTACAATATTATGTATTAGATTTTCTCCGCATAATAGTGCACCTAGACTTTCACGATGAAATATTGCCAAAAGAAATGCGACTATTACGCGAGTAAACACGGTATATTTAAATGACATTCCAGGAAGTGTTGTGCGGTCATTTCAACTTTTCTGATATGATTAGGAACTCCTCTGAAATTTCTTTTGCTTTTCCTTTTGTTTGTTTATTTCTTTTACAAACTATTCCAAATTCATTACAATACTGTAAATTTGCTCGAAACAATAATATTCCTTCAGTAACTGTTGTTTTAGGCGTTTTTTTTAATTATTATTATTATCTGTTCGAATCGGAATAAGTAAATGAAAATGTAATACACGATTCAAAAACGGATGCTTCTCTATTGTTTGAGTTTTGCTACATGTCGTTTGTAAATTAATTTCATGAGATGCAGAAACAAATGACAGTAATAATGTTTATCGGTTGTTTAGTTTGTTTTTTTCCTGAAAGAGAAAGCAGTTGCTGATTACAGTTTTAAGTGCAGGTATGACCAGCAGCATAAAAGAAATAAGGCGCAGAAGTAACAAGAAACTAGTTTTCTAAAGGTTTGTATTGAAAATATTTCGATTTCCATTACCCCCGTTAGTTATTCATTTTTTTTTAAAGTTCGTTTATTGATTTGATTAGTCAGTCCGACTCGTTCGCCTGGTTTTTATTTTTCAGTAAAGAGTATATACTCAACGATATGTTGGGAAAGAAAAAGAAAGAAAGATGAAAGGAACTTTTCAAGTGTAAAAAGTACACAATAGCGACATCAGAAAATCTGTAAAATTATACATAACGACATATTTTAATGTAAAGTTTTCATACTTACATTAAATGTGTGAGTTATGCTTTCTAAAAACAGCGACTGCATGTAATATTTATACTACTCCTATAACTATCGACAGGGCCCGATTAACCTCTGGAGTGAAAGGAAGCTCAGTCTTGTTTCGTCCTCCCCTCTCCTTTTTGTTTGGGAAAAGTAAAGTTTTCATGATTTTCATCGATAAAAATATTTTATTCGTTAAAATGAAATTTCATTGATTTAATTAGTTCTAATAATTTCCTTTGGTTTAAATATTTTTATTCATTAATCTGAAATTTTCCTTAGATAAAAATATTTCATTCATTAATATACATAATAGTTTGGTTCATTGTAACGAAATTTTACAATATTTTTGAAATTACTTAAAAAAATAAACTAAAAACATTACCTTACTGAAGTTTTAAACTTTATTTATTTACACTATTTTTCATTAGACATGTTTTTTTTTTTTCCAGAAATTCTTTGTTTTGATGACATTACAAAAATCATAACATCAAAGTTCAGATTTAATTTTGATATTTAGATGCTAAACATTATACACTGAAAGTCTAACCCTTTCTGCCAACGAAATGTTCCCCATAATAGAAAAAAAAAATCTCTCAACTAGTGAAGACGTCACGGCAAAAACATCGCAAACTGTACCAATTTAGAAATGTTGCGACATGAAATATCAGACTTCTCAAAAACCTTAAAAATAACTTTCCACTTCTCTTCAACAAAAATCTTCACAATAAAAAGATTATTTATAAACAATTTTTTTTTTTTCAGTTTTTCAGGCATTTTTCGGCCCCCCTTCAAATTCAGAGGGGAAGCTCAAGCTTCCCTAGCCTTTTCGGTAATCAGGCCCTGACTATCGAAACTTAAAAGCATTGAACGAGCATTTAAACTTCTATTTATTGAACTAATGAATTATTAAATACTGGGTGTAACAATAAAATAAAAGGATTTGTACTACAAAATTTTTATTGATCACCAACGGCATTAGAGAATGTATCACCTTCAATGTACTCTCCATGTGGATCCCTACAACGCTTCATATTAATTTCCCACTGTTCAAAACAGTCCTGGCAGTCCATTTTTGTTAGCGTTTCGAGAAACTTCTCCGCGTTTGCTTTTATCTCTTCCACACTGTCAGATCTTGTCCCCCTTGAGCTCTGTAAACATTGACACCCATCCAGAATTTTTAGACTGAGTGATTGCTTGTGATGAATCATGGTATTTTTTAAAATTATGATCCAAAAAACAAAGCGCTAATCGATGCACTGGAAAAGTCCAAGCTCACCAGGACGTAAAGCAAAAATGAGCAAATCAAAATGCATAGCCATGATGATTGTTTTTTTTCTTTTCCCTGACAAACATGGAATCGTTTACTTTCACTGGGTCCCCAAAGGTCAGACATCCAATCAACATTATTGCATTGATATTCTGACTGGCTGCCTTTCGTGAACAATTGAGAAGACGAAGTTAGGATTAGTGGAAGGAAAAGTATCTGTATGCTTCACCAAGACAATGCGCCAGCCCATTCCGCTTTGTTTTAAAAGTGTTCTTTGCAAAATACGGAATTACCACCATACTGATCAGACCTGGTCTCCTGTTTACCCCCCCCCCCCGCAAGGTCAAATTCGAGCTTGAGGGGACAAGATTTGACAGTTTGGAAGAGGTAAAAGCAAACGCGGCGGAGTTTCTCGACAAGCTGACAGAAATGGACAACCAGAACTGTTTTGAACGGTGGAAAATTCGTATGAAGCGTCGTAGGGATCGACAAGGAGAGTACATTGAAGGTGATAAATTTTCGAATGCCGTTGGTGATCAATAAAAATTTTGAAGCACCCGTCCAGTTATTTAATTGGCACACTTCGTATTTGGAATTACTAGATTGTCCGTAAAATGAGAATCCATGGGCATCAGAAGAGGAAAACTTTTTTGTCTCCTTTTTGCAGCAATGGGAATGGGCAGGTTAGCCCATTTATGGCCCATGTCTTACATACGGGACGCACAATTTGTAAGATTTTCATTGCTAGTCACAAGAATTATTCCATTTTCCAGCCCGCGGTTCATGAATATTAAACCTTATTGCCAAAAAATTCTTAAGGTGTCAAGGTGAGGCTGGTTAAATATTTACTTTTTACACATACTTTTTTTAAAGAAAAAAAATATTTGTTCGTGCAGTTCGTCAGAATATTATCTATTTCTGTGGGCAATAGCAAAAATTGGGGAATGTGACAGTTATAGTCTGTACATAAATGAGTTAGGGCGATGTCTGCACGTGGGAATGAAGATGCGTAATCCCATGTAATATTATGGAAAAAATAAATTCACCAACAAGATCCACAATTATTGATAGCTCGTCTCAAGATTTCTTAAGTTATCAATCTTCTGGTACGATGAATAAAGTGCCGTATTTAAAATTTCGATATTTTTCTGTTCGTATTTTTTAAATATTCATTTAATGTTTTGTCAAACTAATTATCTTTTTTTTTCAAATTGTAACAAAATATTTAAGATAGAGGGGGAAAAAAGACACGTGTCATGCTACTAGCTAGACAGTGTAGTTAAAAGAGACAAAATATCAATAACTGTACATGCGTTGAGAGTACTAATTTTGGACAGGTGTCACATAGCACATTCAATGAAATGAATGACGAAGTTGGTTCAGGTTTTGGGGAAAAAAAGTTTTCAAATTAAATGGTCTTGCAAACAAAGTTGATAGGCACATGTCCCACTTAACCCTTTAACGCGCAGTGTTCCCGCTCTGGGAACACCAAACTTTGACGTTTTGACTGTTGACAGTCACGAAGAATAGATTTGATTTCTATAAAAATAGTTGCGGGTGACATAGCTCCACGAGAATCCTTTACTTTTTAGCACGTCGTTTCCAGTCAAAAAATGGTCACGATTCTTTTTAATAGCACTGACATCTGCTTAAAAATGGAAGAATGCGAGAACAGCTGGATAGATTGCCAATGCTGAAAAAAGGGCAGCCGTTGCCATCGCTCGACTTAACTACCAGCAAGATGGCGGAGGATCGAAACATTCATCGTATCTTGCTGGTAGTTAAGTCGAGCGAAGGCAACGGCTGCCCTTTTTTCAGCATTGAGAAAGGGTTAATGATAAAGAGAGCACGTTGAAAGGCGTTTTGGAGGTAAGGGAGTTTGCTCTATTTACTTTCTCAAAGTCTCACAGTATTCTTTCACGTAACGTCAAAAACGCAACGGCAGCAGAGAGTTAAGTATTCACAAAAGTAAAATCCACAGGCAAATTTCACTTCCTTTTCTTTTTTCCTTTCTTTGCTTTGTGACTGGCTAACAAGAGTGACCTTTTATACAGAGATGGCAACGTTCCGCATCTCTTGGCGAACTCTCGGGGCGCTTATTTCCGTATAACTGTCTGCAGTGGCGCTTTCTCATTACTGCCCCAGCCGTATGTAAGAGTATATACGCTTACTTGCTCCTTCTGAACCTTGTCTCGGTGAGTGGACACTGTTTTTTTATGCACGCGTAATGGCCAATAAAAACGGACAGCTTAAAAATCCAACGACGGGACAAGAATTTATGTGCAGTATAATAACGACAAAAACGTAATAAATCGTTTGTGAAAGAACGTTTTCTTTTATTGTGGCCTGTCAGTGAAGTTCGACTATTTAGAGTGTGCGGTGAACTGCGCTAATACAGTTTAATAAGAGAATAACTAATAAAGCTAAATAAAGGCCCGCACTGATGGTGCGGGCAGCTGTCGCAACTCCAGTGGGTAGGGGGAGTTTTTTAATGGTCAATTTTCACTCGCAGGGCACTGTAATCGAAAAACTTATGGGCTTTTAATGACCTGTAGGGATCCGCCGACAAAAGCTAACCCATGAAACCACAAAGCCACTCCCCCAACACAATGGAGAGACTGGACGGAGGATTTCTCGCCGACGGAACGGGAAAATACATTGATTTACCACTGGAGTTCGATGGTTCCGGTACCACTAGACACGGTAGAAAAATTCTGACCTTTTTCGTATAGTACGCTAAAAGAAACTCATAATGCACCGTAAAAGAATAGGATAGATCCGAAACTACCCTATATCTCTTTAGAAATAGAATATGTGTGTCATTTTAACCCTTTAACGCTCAGTGTTCCCGCTCTGGGAACACCAAACTTTGACGGTTTGACTGTTGCCAGTCACGAAGAATAGATTTGATTTCTATAAAAATAGTTGAGGGTGACATAGCTCCACGAGAATCCTTTACTTTTTAGCACGTCATTTCCCGTAAAAAAATGGTCACGATTATTTTTAACAGCACTGACATCTGCTGTGCCCGCGCACAGCCAGCTGTCGTCAAAAAAGGGTCTCTAGATCTGTGGCACGAGATGAATGTTTCGATTGTCCGCCATCTTGCTGGTAGTTAAGTCGAGCGATGGCAACGGCTGCCCTTTTTTCAGCATTGGGCAATCTATCCAGCCGTTCTCGCATTCTTCCATTTTTCAGCAGATGTCAGTGCTGTTAAAAATAATCGTGACGATTTTTTTACGAGAAATGACGTGCTAAAAAGTAAAGGATTCTCGTGGAGCTATGTCACCCGCAACTATTTTTATAGAATTGAAATCTATTCTTCGTGACTGTCAACAGTCAAAACGTCAGAGTTTTGATGTTCCCAGAGCGGGAACACTGCGCGTTAAAGGAAGAAGAAGAAAATTAGTGAAAGATCTCTCTCTCTGCTGCTAGTTAGCTGTTTGCAGGTTTGAAATTCCGGTTTCCGTCCTCGTTTTGCAACAACGGTATGGCGCGTAGGACTGATGTTGGTGTGGTGTGGCTCTTTCTTGAAACAAGGTGGCCACCTTGCTATTCAAACAACGGAGAGTGAAGTTCATAGCCTACAGCCCTCTGCTGTCCCAAATTAATCTTTTGTGAGTGTTCTCTTATCAGGCAGAAGACCTAATGTACTCGGAATCAGCTGAAAGGAAATGGGAAAGCGAAAGATAAACCACGCGCCGAAAGCATCATTTCCGAAACGCCTTCCAATTAGGGAATGCAATCCCGCAGTGTTTTTCGTCTTGCGGGATTTCGGGATTGAAATTTACTGATCCCGCAATCCCGCGGGATTGACATTTCATTTAGCTAGGACTTCATTTCAACAGAGAAAAATAAAAAAAGTATGATTTTAAGCACTATGAAGTTTAACTTTAATACTAATAATTAATCTTATGAGCTAATTTATACAATAACTTACAGAAATATGAAAATTATAATCATGATTTTCAGAATGATATACTAAGTTATTTCTCTATATTAGTATTAGTTATGTTAGTAGCTAAAAATCAGGAATTTACAAAAAAATACAATTTATAAATACTATATTCACACACTTACGTTATTTTCTTAGTTACTGAAAAAAGAACGTACAAAATCGAACAAATCCAATGAATCACTTCCTGGTCTTGATTTAATTTTAGTAAATAATTAATTCGTGACTGTTCGCTAAGAGATAAATTAGTATGAAATATTTCAGTTCATTTGGGATTGGAAGTTTGCGAAAAATTTAGATCTAGATGTTTGATCCAGTGAAATTGTAATAAAAGTATCAATCAGTATCAATCCCGCGGGATTAGGATCGTAATCCCGCGGGACTAGTCCCGCAAATATTTATGCGGGATCCCGCTGACTCCCGTTCCCGCGGGATCAGGATTGCATTCCCTACTTCCAATACATTCGAACCGTTTGTACGGAACTGACGAACTAACGTGCGTAACTAACGAATAGTGGCTTTGGCATTGATCGCAAATGTTCAGAGCGGAAGGGGAGTCTCGGACGTTTTATCTTTGTAGCGATGTGGGCTGGTCCTGATTATCGCGCGTTCACTTGGGGCCCGTGCTCTGGGCACTAGATGTAATTCGGGGCCAAAAAATCGAGTTTAGACTAAAACATTCATATGAACATGCCGAACCGGATTTATAAATTTGAAAAAAAGAATTTTAGAATTTTGAAATAGCCCTGTGCTCAAAAATGGCCAGGGGCTGTTGTTTGTTTTGTTTTGTTTTAACCAGGGGCTGTATATGTATTAAAATTTGAAATTAGATTTTTATACGGTCCCTCATTTCCTGTACTTAAATTTGGAAAAGTGTTGCTCTTTTTCTAATAAAATGAATTAAAAATGTCCCATGTCCCATAAGTGTAATAGTTAGCGAGATATCACAAGTTAAAAATTTTAGCTTTTGTCGCCAAACACTAAGGGGTTGTCTCAAAGGTGAAGGAGTAAAATTACTTTTCAACAGACATTAATTTATGTTAGTGGCCATTCGACTGCTGTATTTGACTCCTAGAAATTCTATTTTACTTAAAATTTTCCTATAATGCATATTTGGCAGTTTCTTGTGAAAGTTAACCCACACCAATACTTTTGTCATTCTCTATTTCACTTTGAAATTCCTTTTCTGGAAGCGTTAATTAATTAATGGATGACCCCCTACAAAACTAACTTATCCCTAATTTCATAACGCAGTGACTATCTATCCAGGTAAAATTGTACCTGTTAATTTCACGCACTTGAATGCGTTTATTCGCAATTTTCCCAGAAAGAGATCATCATTTGATTTTTATCAACTCATAGTTGGTCGCCTAAAGTAAAGATTTTTTCTCCTGAAAACGGATGACAACACAGCAGGTAAAGTGGTGCAAGTCGTCATTTTTAACATTAAATATCTGGCTAACTATTTGACTTAGAGACTTGAGATTTTTTTTAAATTTAACTTTTTAGACACAGGGCAACTTTTTTCTAATTGTAAATCAGAGGAAATGAGGGACCGTATAAAAATTAAAATTAGCATTTTAATATGTATACATACCCTAGTAAACACATATCTGAATGCTACTCTTTATTTGACGAACTTTTCTAATTGAAAGTATGTTTCTACCACTTAAGGTTTGAAGGATAATCGCTTTAATATCTGTTGTGAATCATCTGGTATATATAAGGCCACTGAGTGCACTTATTGTTGGAAAGTGAAAAATAAATACGTGTAACGCACATTTTGAAAAATTTCAAAAATAATAAATAGCTTTTTTCTCTCTTCGAAGGAAGAGGCAACTCTTAAATCCCTCGAAGAAGCGTTTGAGTTCAAACTATTTGGATGGTGTCCAGCATATTTTTTAACTTATTATTTTTTTATTATCTAGAAACAACGACCGCGCAAGTGCCGTGCCGCACTGTACCACATCTACAGAATTTCAAGACCTATGCCGTTGAGCAACGATTGGCACTGGAAGGGAATCTTCCCGTCACGTTTTCACTGAAAAGGGAAACGAATAGGCAGTGGTGGATACAGAAAAGTTTTGAGAGACAGGCGATAAGTAGGATGAATCATATTATCAGAGATGGGTTGATCTTTTATTTATTTTTTTCACCTGTGCATTTTTAATTTTGAACCCACATTTAACCTGTTCGCTCACATCATACGAGAGACGCAACAGAGAAGACTCGCCTTCTTTGACCGATGTTGCTTCCCAGAAGGGTACTTCGAATGCTTCTATATGATTAACCCTTTGAGGCGCAACCCTTTCCCAATGCTGAAAAAGGGCAGCCGTTGCCATCGCTCGACTTAACTACCAGCAAGATTGCGGACGATCGAAACATTCATCGCCGGCCACAGATCTAGAGACCCTTTTTTGACGACAGCTGGTTGTCCGTTGCCATCGCTTGACTTAACTACCAGCAAGATGGCGGACGATCGAAACGCTCATCGCGTGCCACAGATCTAGAGACCCTTTTTTGACGACAACAGCCAGCTGTCGTCAAAAAAGGGTCTCCAGATCTTTGGCACGCGATGAACGTTTCGATCGTCCGCCATCTTGCTGGTAGTTAAGTAGAGCGATGGCAGCGGCTGCCCTTGTTTCAGCATTGGGCAATCTATGCAGCTATTCTCGCATTCTTCCATTTTTCAGCGGATGTCAGTGCTGTTAAAAATAATCGTGACAATTATTTTACGGGAAATGACGTGCTAAAAAGTAAAGGATTCTCGTGTAGCTATGTCATCCGCAACTATTTTTATAGAAATCAAATCTATTCTTCGTCACCGGCAACAGTCAAAACGTCAGAGTTTGGTGATTCCAGAGCGGGAACGCTGCGCGTTAAAGGGTTAATAGCGTTCCACTTCTGCAATCGCTGGGCTCCGGTTGAGAGCGTTCAAAGAACCATTCTGGGAAGCAATAGTGGTCACAGAAGGGAAATCTTCTCCGTGATCTGATAAAATGCCTCGCTATACTTATCCCCCCTCCCCGCCCTTGAAAACTATTTCGAATCCTCTGCATCTCTCTTGCTCTCCTAATTTTTACCAATGAATAACCTCACCATTCCTTGCCTGGAGTCGTTTACCCTTGCTTTTCCTTTCTTGTTCCGCTTGGGCCGTACAACCCTTCATTTTCGTTATTAAATGGCTGGGTGGGTACCCGATTAAGCGACCCAGTATCCATTCATAGGTAAAAGGATATAACTGCTATAGAATTAAAAAAAAAATAATAAAATAAAGAAGAAATAAAAAACAGCATTCGAACAAAAAAGCTTGCTAACAATGGAGAGAGAGGGGGGGGGGGGAGCTCTCTCCACTCTAAAGGAGTGCAAAAGGACAAGATTGGACCGGCTTGGTGGATGCTGTTTCTCCAGAAATGTTCTATTTTTCTGAGACGGACAAAATTTCGCTCTTGGGAAAAAAAAAAAAAAGGAGCAAGTCCAATCTTCTGCACTTGGGTGAGGTTTAGGGATGGACGGTGTTGTGGGAGGGCGGACACGAGTTGTTTGGGTCAAGGACCTCTTGTAGCATATGGATCTGCCTTTATTTATTTACCTTAGATATTTAGATTGATAGTTTTTGTTTCAGGATGGCGTCGTTCTCTTCGGATTAAGACTGGAACAAAAGAAATTGAACCAACTCTATCTCGTTTTGGAATTCACATATAACAGGCAAGTAACCGGAAAAAGGGGGAGCTCAAAAAGTGGGAAATGCAACATTTCAGGCAGTAAAGTTTTGTGTGACTGTTAACCTTTTTTAAACAAAAATCCAAATATCGAGGATAGCCGGTTCCTTCTTGGTAGCCCAATCTTTCCAGAAGACAGAGCAAATAACGTCACCGAATCTTACCATGTTTAACCAGCGTGTTCTCATGTTCGAAAGGTGCTACGGAGGAGACTTTCCTTTTGCAACTATAGAACAGAAGTTTATTTGCCTGTTGCCAATATGCATTTCCATTCATTTTTTCAAATCCCCAAACCGTCTGCTTGTTTTAATTTTTATCTGACGGGAAAAAAAGAGAACTTTTTGGCCAGCGCAATATCCTGGTGCTTTTCTGCGGTTAGCTGACCTCTCTGAGGTTTAACATGCTACAGTCAACGTTCTTTTTTTTTACGAACTAGCGAGTGGTCACGAATGTACTCTCATAGACGAATTTTACCACTCGATTTTGCGATCTATTTCAGTGGTTCCTACGAGTTCGTAAAACAAGCATCGACAGGTAATCCGGTTGTTCACTGCACCTATAGAAATGCACATATGTAATACCTATTAAGTGAACTGTTCGTTTATTCAATCTTCTTTTTCACCGTCTTGTCATCTCAGCGAAACAGCAATTCATTTCGGAACCTGGAAATGTGATAAATTATTAATTTGCATGCCTGAGTAGCTAATTATTTTCGACCCGAGGAAGCAGCATCATGGTCCACTGGCATCCCCCCTTTTTTTTTCACTGTCATAGAAACCATTCGCCCATGGGAATAGTGTACAACTTTTCCATGTTGTTCCCGGTATTTGTATAATTGTGTCTTCAGTTCAGCCATCTGTGACCCACAGCCCGAACTCGGCATATACCTACCTCTTGTCAGGATAGCACCATATACAAAAGCACGTTTTTTTTTTTTTTTTTTTTTTTTCTGAAAGCGAAATAGGAAATCCCAAACATAGCTCATAAATTAATTTTATGTTAAAAAAAAAAAGGGCGATACACGAATAACAAAGAAATGAGCAGTGGGAAATGAAGTTGCTAACAAAGTATGATATTTTATTAGCTTCTGTGCCTGCGGATATTTTTTCCCTATACTACTTATAGCAAAAAATTGCACTTTTACCTATTTTTTATTTGCCACGTTTTTGTAAACTCGCTTTCTTGTCCGTGTCCGTTCTGTACAAACTTTACGATCGATTTTAAATGACCTTGCAACTTCCCAAAGAGCTAGGAGACTTGGAACAGAACATTCGCCGCAGAACTAAATGACGATGTACAATATCAACTGACAGATATAGAGACTTTCTGTCTGACAATACATTAAGGTCTGCGAACTTCATCACAGTAAAAGTCTAAGGTCAACCATTGTTTGCCCCATATCATATAGTTAATTTCCTTTTTAAATTTATTGAGCTGTGAAACATAGCTTTATATATGTTCATTTTTATCATTTAAGAAACGTTCTTTTGGTTTTTATTTTTATTTTAAACGATGTTAAATTCGCGAGCATAGCGAGTTCTTATTCGCAGTTTCTATTAAGCGAGAATTTCGATATCGAAGGTACTAAAAGTCCCAATTAGCTCGGATAATCGAGGTTTCACTCTATTTATCTTTCATAAGCAAGTCTAAACAAACGGCCTACTCTCCGACAGAACAAATTCAATGTAGATTTTCAGTTCAGCGTACCATTTAGTTATGTACTGAATTTACTCTCAATTTAGTTTATAAATACTGTACCGGTTTATTTTTTCGATTCAGACTGAGAAATGACAACTTAAACAACCACTTAGTTCAAGAAGTGCTATTTTACGAACATAAACGTAGATTATGGGGTACAAAATGTGAGCAAAAGGAAACATCTTTTAAAAGTGCATTTTACATTTCTAAAAGTGGGAGCGATGGCATTTAGGCACTGACAGAAATTACACCAAATTGTCAGTGAAAATATTTTTACAAACATCTCTCTGTTTTGGAGATTTGAGGTCGTAAAGTCTTAGCGTGAATCTTAATCATTTCGCCACCGGGGTTAGTTGCAGAATTTTCTTATTGTCACATATTAGTTCCCGATACGCTAATTGACTCATGTATAGAAGAAAATGAATAAACAGTCCTTTGTATTTTTCAATTCCATTTTATGTTCTAAAAAGCTTAGATTCGTGAAGAAATGAAAACTGATTTTTGTGAGAGTTTTTACCTTCTTTAAAAGATTTGGTCCCACCGTTTCAAGTACGTGAAGACGAAGATTCCTCTTCTGTTACCAACGGTTCTTTCCTTGTCTTTGGTCCCTGAATGAATCAGGCCCCCATTGCATCGCAGCACAGCTCCAGGAAAATCTTTCAAGAACTTTCAGCTAAGAGGAAAAGTTATATTGGTCAAATGACAGATGACATAGCCAGGGGTTAAAGGGATCATGGGGCTTGATCCCTGCCCGAAATTTTAGTCAGTACGTTCGTAGTTTTTTTATTTGTGTTGTTTCTGGAAATTTCTCCAATTAAAGGTGAAAAAAAAATTATCTCTACATATCCACCCTCCCCCGACTTTTTTTTTCTTTCTGGCAATGGTCATGGACATAGGGACTGTACACCATGGAATATTCAAAAATTTAAGAAAGGAAGGGATATCTCAGTCGTTTTGCGTTTGCACCGCACCTATGAGAACGGACAGGTTGAAACGCATAGGTACTATATCGTAACTCTCAAGTCCTAACGGTACCATTTGGTACCAGCAATCATTTACTTGAAAATACATTTTTAGCTTGGCTAGTATAATAGCCTAACAGTATTGCTTGGTTTATGGACGTCGACAGAATATTTTTTAGGGGGGGGGGGCAAAAATTACTTCAAGATATGGTTACTATGTTGGAAAGAGCTAAAAAGCGGGAAAAAACAGCATACAGAAATCCAGAGGAGCAGGTGCCCCCCCTTTCCCTGTGCTGCCGACGCCCATGGTTTTATATCAGAAGTTTTTGACTAACATAATTTAAAAATTTCTTAAAAATTAATTTAAAAATTTCGAAACAGTTTTTTACGCAACTCTAAGTGTGAAAGGATCAAGTGAGCCAAAATATGTGTGTCAGTATTTATGGGCGCCGGCAGCTATGGGCAAGGGTGGAAAAATGTTAAACAAACCAGTAATTTTACTTAAATTTAATCAGAATCTACAAAAAATACTAAAATGCGTGTGTATGTGTGCATGGGCTTTGCTCTGACATTTTGCCCTTCATTATAAAAAATTCTAACGGCGCCCATGTCAGTATTAAGGCTTCGTTTATTTGAGAAGCAAAATTAGATTGCTCACAGTTGCCGGCCATTCCATGTGCTTTTCTGTCTGCATACGGAAATGTGCATTAACACCAACCTAAAATCCTGGCAAATATTATGTACTAATTGTCGTCAAAACGCGTTCAAGTAAAGTGCTCCCTCCACAATCGACATATCTGGGGTAAGAGGCGTCAGACTTTGTTAATGATCCTTCAAAACAATTCAAACACTCGTACGGTGTTTGATTTTTATGCAGTCAGGTTCTAGTGTTTCCGTCATGTGCCAAGTAGTCATTTGACACAGAGAGAGAGAGCAATGGATTATTATGCCCCTGGGTTTGTTTACCTGGAGAAATACGTAATGAAGGGTAGCCCGTTGTTCCCTGCCGTGAGAAAAGGGAAATAATGCGAAACATCGAATTAGTTTTTTTTTTTTTTTTTTTTTTTTTTTTTAGATTACTTGATTAAAATGTTTCACTTTTCACTAAAAACTGGTTCGAGGTTTCGTGATTTGGGTGGAGCCTCCGAACCCTCTGTGGATGCATTCGGTTGAAATTTAATGTTATTGTTTTTGCTATGCAGTTATGAATTGATTTTAGTATTTGTTGGGAGTTTTTTTTACTTTATGAACTTCAAAAAAAGAAAGAAAATTCTTAATATTTGTGCGTATTGTTTGATTCAAGCACTGAACATTTTATTAAAGCAGTGCTGTTTAAATTAAAATAAACATTGAACAAATCAAATGCATTTTTAAGTTAGAAATATTAAGCATTTTATTAGCCTTTTACTGGTTTGTTTCACCGAATAAAATTACTTTACTTTAATTAATTTAATACATGATAGAAGTCGCTTTAAATAAATCTTTAAAAAACTATTTAAATAATTTAATTTTTCTTAATTTTTTTGGGGGGTGGGGGATTAATGATTTGAACATCATTTTCTTAAATTCCTTCGAAGTTCGACTTGCTACTCAAAAGTAATTTTTTAATGTTATAATTTGAAGAATTTGTTTTTAAAAATATGAATTATAATTGGGTTTTGCAAAGTCATGTGCTGTGCAATTAAAAAAAAAATGTCGGGTGTATGCGACTTTTTTACAGTTGTAAAGCTTGAGAGTAGCGGTCGCCAGATCGCCAATGGCGACTGTAGAATGATTCGTGGCGACTATAAAATGGTCTGTCTATCGCCAGATTGATTTTTTTTGTAATCTAGAGCACAATACTCGGGATGGATACCGAACTTAAAGCAGCACATGTCCAAATCGACGCAGAACAATTTTGGGTGGATGAAGAAACGAGGGAAGCGAACAGAGAAGCAATACAAACGAAACTTTGATCTGTTTTGCGTCTTTCACTCAAAAACGAATTCGGCGATCGCAATTGCTACCTTTCGTCCTCAGCAAGAGGTTGAAAACGCCTGCTTCAGGTGTACGCTTTCACTGCACCACACACACCTGCCTGGTGAGCCTTAGACTTATTTCGCCCGTTAGCAAATTCAAAATTAAGTCAAAAGTGGCACATTCTTATTTTAGATTCTCGAAATTTCGAAAGTCATGTGACATAAATATGTGCTTGGCAAACTACTGCACAACAATAATTTTTGTGGTCACATAACTGAACCCCTTAATATTAGAACACATCTTTGCATTCATTTTTAAGAATTTTCAACACCAAAACCTAGTGTCCTACAAATAATACATCCAAGAATAGCAGAATGTCATCGGTTTTGCTCTGTAGATGGCAGAAAATCTCCAGCAGAGAAGATAATGGGCGTGTCAAGCCATTTGAAGCCGAAAGTTAAATGCATCGTTATGGATGCATGAATGACCGCATGCACGCAATCAAAATGCATGATAAGTGTGAAGTATTTTCATGTTTTCACGCACATTGTTTCAAAATGTTTCATACAAAAAACTGTAAAATGTACTTAAAATTTTTGCTCATTTACAGCTTCGTGTCCTATTATTAGATTATTTTCTTTAGTTTGGTAATTGGCTGTGAACATCATAATATTTCATATTTAAGATACTAACATATAGTGCAGCACATCCAACCACTCATTCATTTTTTATCTGCTCTATTCAAAATTCAGGGCTGAAGAGGTTAAACTATTGACGTCGAATTAAAAAAAATTGATTAGATTTTTAGATTTTGCGAAAATTGTGTAAATATTATTTTTTCTCTAGCACTATATGTTACGTATAAGCCCCTGAAGCAAATGAAATAAAATTTTGCCAGAAGTGTGTGAAAAAAATAAAGCTTTATCTTCTCTAAATACAGCACAACTACTGCCTAATTGTGGACAAAATACTGAAATTTTTACATTACAATTAGTTTATTTTTTAATGTATATTTTTTAATGTATATGTATTTTTTAATGTATATATTAATTGATTAAAAATTATATTACGTTTTGTATTAAATATCTCAGTAGGGTCGGTGGAGTGAAATGACCATAAATTTAGCTATTTTTAAACTTACTAAGCTACATGTCTAAAATGATTCAACATATTTAAACTTTTTTGGACTGTCTGGGAATTGCTACAAATTTTTGTTTGGCTCTTTTGTAAACAATAAAACTGTTTAAAAATGATTTTTTTCTGGCTTATTATTATGATCATTTTATACTATAGTGTGAGATAAAATGTTATATGAATAAGAACAACTTTAAAATAGAGTATTCATAATTTACTAACAGTTTCACACGGAATTTTAATTTGTCAATCAAAAGTTATGAGTATTTTGAAACAAAAATGAAAATAGAATGATGAAACTCATTATTTATTTAGTAAGCTACTGCTGTTCAATATCTTATAAGATATATTACAGATATAAAAAACGAAACATCTAAAATGATAAAATTATTCTTAGAATACAAATGCTTATATCAGCAAGGCACTATGATCATTTTACCACACTTTGTTTAAACTTCTCTAAAATAAAAAATTAAATGAATACAACTTATATATAGCTTAATGCAGGCATGCATGTATATTCTTTGATAATGATGTAGCCTTTGTATCATCAAGATTTCTAGAGTTCTGAAACACAAAAATGCTGCAGCAAAGTAAATTTTTATGTTCCATATAGTGTCTAACATGAAACTCTGGAGCGTAAGAATAATGAGAAGTGTTGACATTATATACTAAAAATATATCGCCAAATCAGTTAAATTAGTTTAGTAATATATAGTTTATGTTGTAAATGAACAAAAATCAGCATGTCAGCAAAACAATGCATTCATTTTACATTGTTGTCTATTTTCTACAATGCTGTCTGTCGGTTGTTATTGTTCACTTTACCCGTATTTAATATCAAGACTTTATAACAAACATTATTGCCACTAACAATATCTAAGTGGCCACTGAACTTTGTGGAGTAACTGGCCACCGGCTACTACGGATTTTTTTTTTTTTTTTTTTTTTTTTTTTTTTTTAATCTCAAGCTTTACTGTTGAGGTGCTAGTCATTGTTTAACTGTTGAATTTTTCTGGTTTGTGTGCTTAGATTCTCTTGATTCAAAAGTATATGTTTCCACCTGATGAGGAATGAACTTTTATAACTATTATATCTGCTAGGATTAGTATCTTATATCTACGTGCGTGGAATTACATCACCCTATTAAAAATTACTAACGGTTGCGAAAATAAAGATCGGTCAACTTATACATGATTACGCCGTATTATATTTATGCATCCTAAAATGGATATCATTAACAAGTAATTATACTTTCAAAATACTAAGTACAAATTTTAAAACAGAAATTATCATTTAATCTTAAGAAATCCACCTGGACCCTGTTAGAAATCCTTGGACTGGACAAATTTCTTTTCCTTAGAATACATGCCTGCATAGAGCTCAGCCCAAGGCAAGATGAACTGTAAATCCATTTCATTCGCATTTAGGTATTTTTAAGTAATTCATTTTACACTAGTCTCATCTTCACATTATAAAATGTCCCTTAAAAAACCAAATTCCCATATCGTGGCATTAAGCTTGAGAATTTTATATCTAGAAGAAGAACATCTATTTTGTTATCTTAAAAAAAAAAAAAAAATTCATCCTTGTTAAAAGTTACATTCAAAAATAATTATTATTATTTTCTTGAGTAACCAAAAGGAAAATTATGGTGTGGAAAAACTAGAAATGGAACATTTTAAATAGAAATTATCAATTCTTGTAATTCTTTTTTTAATTTTAACCTACTTACAGGGTTAGCAATAATCCTAGTTAAACGATGGTGAATCAACGTGCTGTGCAAGTAATAAATTATTAAAATAATAAATGATTAATATTTTATTTCTTGAAAAAGAAACCTACAGCAATTTAAATCAATGCCACTTGTAATTGTTATGGTGCGCTATGTTAATTAAAACACATGATTCAACAGAAGGTAAACTACATTTGACGCAAGTGGTTTCCATGAAGCTATAAATAGAGCCAACGGGTGGCGTTGTCTCAAAGGAAAATAGGGTATTAAATGGGGATATAGTTAAGCTTTTATTTATGAAAATCTTTCTAAATATGAAATATTTAAAATGAAATCTTGAATTACTCTTATTAGGTATTTTGTATTAAGTAAAACTTCAGGTTAGTGACTTTTTTCCCGCAAGGATCTCTTGGGGGGGGGGGGAAGATTATGTATGTATAAATTAAGTTCTTAAATAAAAAGCGAGTTAATAAGGCAGCCAATGTGCGAAGTTTACATAAAGGAAAATAAGATATTCAATTAGGGTATAGTTAAGATTTTATTTATGAAAATGTTTTTAATTATCAAATATTTTAAAATTTAAATCTTGTACTGTTATTAAGTAAAATTTCAGGTTAGTGATTCCCCCGCCCCCGAAAGATCTCTGGGGGACGAATTAATGAGAGAAAAACCTGAAAATAGTTCAACCACTGTTGTATAAAATGACTTATACAAATGTCTTCCGATAAAGTGAATTCTGGTACTTCCTTTTTATGTGGATAGGGCATTTCAAGGTTTTATAGAATTGTAAAATCCAGTTTTGTTTACCTTATATACGTAGTAGAAAACAGAAAAATCTCCGATTAAATACTATAAATGAAGTAAGATTTCTTCGTCTGGGAGCCACTTCTGATGAGAAGGTCTGGGAAGACAGGTTCTGACTTTTTAACGTTCTTTTTTTTTTAAATGCAGAATATTGAATTCTTTTTTATTTAACTGTATTAAAGAGCACTGAAACCTCTAAAAAGCAGTTGGTAACAGGTCATCGCTCTTTGATCAAAGCAGGATCAACAAGAACTTAGAAAATATATACCTAAACTTTAAAAAAAGAATTCAAAAACCAATACGGATTTTCTCGGTTCCTGAAAAAGTCGAATTACAGGTTCTGGAAATAATGTTCTTCAAAAATTTTATTAGTACTGATTTTTTTTTCCAACTCCATCGAATTACTTTTCCAGTTTTTCAATAGGTTGGAGGTAATGAAAGTCTCTTTTCTTCAGCAGTGGCCACCCCCACCCCCATATATATCATTTACGCTCGTTCCAGCAGTCATTAGTATTATTGTTATATATTTTTTCTTTTTATCCATACGAAGCCGATGTTTGTGTTTGATAGAAAGAAAAATTAAAGGAAGGGAAAGCGGTGCACCATAATTTTCTACCCTGATCGTTATAGAGAAAGTACTGCACAATGTAATGGCTCCGGCATGCGTTACTTATCGTCTTGTTGAAGGGGGAAAAAGAAAAGAAAAAGAATCATACCCACATATATAAAATGAAATAAAAAAAATGGGTTTGTATGTACGATATCATCTGCGGCGTTGTTTACATGTGTGAAATTGAAAGCCATTCGAAAGTACATCAACCCTTTAAAAAAAAAAAAAAAACTGCTGTAAACAATAAATATAAAAAGAACAGAGAGGTTCATGCGTGTTGTCAAAGGGGTGTTTAGAAAGTGATAGCCCTTTTTGTAAGCGTTTTGTTTGCAAGTTCAATATGCGGATGTTGACACCAGAGTTCATTTTTTTTTTTTTTTTTTTTTTTTTTTTTTTTCCTGTCTAATGACCTTTGGTCGTTTCAGTTTGCAGTTGTGGTATTTTATGTTTATGAGATTCTCCTTGCAGATTTTATTATTATTATTATTATTATCAGGGATCGTTGCAGACAAATTTGGGCCCGTTTTGCGGTGCCTTCACAAAATTAAAATTGATTAAAATGGCCCCTTTAGAAAAACGGAATCGGTTAAAACGGCCCTTTGACAAAAATACGATTGAATAAAACTGCCCGCCACTGGCATTTTACGCTACATTTTAACTTGTTTTGTAAATAATTTAACAATAAAAGTGACTTTTACAAAATTGGTATGAAAATTCCCAGAAATAGGCATTGAGATTCACAAAAATGGGACCCAGGAAAAATTTTTTGGATCGATCCCTGTTTATGTAAAACTGTCTTGATATTTGCCACCAACAACGACTTTTCATTAACTGGTGATTCTAATGCGATTTACACATGTGCATAGTCGATAACCATCTTCAGTTATGGTTGCCAATAAAACATTTCTTCATTCTATTCTTATACATAATCCCTGGAGGATTAGCATATTAACCCTTTAACGCGCGGTGTCCTCGCCGTGAGGACACCAAACTCTGACGTTTTGACTGTTGCGAGTCACGAAGAATAGATTTGATTTCTATAAAAAATAGTTGCGGGTGACATAGCTTCACGAGAATCCTTTACTTTTTAGCACGTCATTTCCCGTAAAAAAATGGTCACGATTATTTTTAACAGCACTGACATCTGCTGAAAAATGGAAGAATGCGAGAACGGCTGGATAGATTGCCCAATGCTGGAAAAAGGGCAGCCGTTGCCATCGCTCGCCTTAACTACCAGCAAGATGGCGGACGATCGAAACGTTCATCGCGTGCCACAGATCTAGAGACCCTTTTTTGACGACAGCTGGCGTGCCAGCTGTCGTCAAAAAAGGCGAAAGGTATTGCCAGCGACTGCCCTTTTTTCAGCATTGGGAAAGGGTTGCGCCTCAAAGAGCTAACTTGGGCTGCGATCGTCACATCGCCCTCTCGCCCTGGGAAGCGCCACTGTGCAATGGAACTTACGGAAAGTGTCTCATAATCGACGTATGATTAACCTTCTTGATTTTTTAAATTTATCGAACTTTACAAACTCATTTAACCAGATAAATGCTCACCCCGTTGAGCTTCGGCATGAAAAAAATTAGTTCCCAATTCAGAAAGATACTTAGGATGGTTCAATTTCCTGTGTGCGTGGGCAGGCCTATATCTTCCTCTCTGCAGGAAATAATCTTTTTTAACGATTCTTCCGTCTCGTCCGATGTTTAAAAAAACGAGAGGCGAAAATAAACACGCATGATACGCACGTAACTACACCTGTAATTCGTGAGGCGATTTGCAAAAGAATGAGAGAACGGAGTTATTTTGCTTTGTTTTTATTTATTTCCTACCGCGGAAAGTCCGTTGCGAGCCTCGAAGATGTGGAGAAACGATATTGGGCTATCGGCTAAGTGGTGCGGTTTTTCCACCCGCCTTCGATTGTTTGCATAATTTTCGCCTTTGCTCTAAATGAACTTCACAAGCTGTTCTTACGAGCTATCAAAATTGGATATGTCTATTGCAGTGCTCGAAGTAACATGCGGCAGCCGTGACAGTTGCCTGGGGCGGAGGATATTTGTCCAGTGGAGGAGATTTCTTCTTTATTTTGCGTTGCTTCACTGTATTGATTCATTCAGTTTTGTCCCCCCCCCCCCACGCATGTTAAAAAAATACATGCGGTAACATACATGCTATACATACATGCGTACATGCTATTTACTCGTTCTTACTTCCTTAGTACTACGAAGTATTGTAATGACGAAAAATTTGGGTATTCAGATTTTTAGAGGAAATATCCGTTTGCACAAGCGCGGCGTAGGACCCTATAGTAGCGAGCCAGAGAGCAAAGAGCCATTCTGGAAAGTAACACCAGTCGGGGGAGGAGAATCTTAACCGTTGCATCTTTCTGATAATTTGAGTGAACCGGTTAAGCATGCGTTCAAGATTAAAAATGAACAGATCAGAAAGTTAAAAAAGGGAGAGAGAGAGAGAATGACCCAATGTCTGATAATTTATTCTTTATCCTACTAATCGCCCCTGCCTTGAAACTTTTCTGGCACCGTAACTGTTGTGTATCTTTCTTGCTTTTTTTATGCGTGCAATGACCGTTAGAAATATCGTTGTTGTTGTTGTTATTGCTAATGCCTCCTGGCCAATCGCGGAGCGGACCCAAATCTTCCACACAGAACAACGATGGACGAAATGGAGCGGCATCCACGTTAGTGGGCACGTGGGACGAAGACCGACTTAGCTCGAAGCCTAGTAATTTTGAACCCATTCCGGATGAAAGTCCAGTACCATTTTGGCAACCCCCCATGGGCGCCGGCAGAATATTTCCCAGGGGGGGGTGCAAAGACTACTTTAACGTATGGTTACCATGTTGGAAAGAGCAAAAAACCCTTGCATACAAAAATCCAGGGATGCCCTTTCCCTATGCTGCAGGCGCCCATGCACCTCCCCCCCAGAAATATTGTTTGAACGAGGAGAACAATTGAAGCGACGGCAGATTTGACTTGCACCACCTCCCTTTAGCGTACACGGTCCCCCGGCTGTCCAGGTGAGAGAGAGGTTGTCACTCTCCCAAGCGCTGACCAAGACAGTGCTGCTTCACTTTCGGTGCTCTTATGATAACATATCTTAAGCCTAAAGGGCCATTGCGCGACAGAAATATGATAATATTACATTGAAGGCACGGCAGATTTGACTTGCATCACCTTCGTTTAACGTACACGGTCCCACGGTTAATATTAAAAAGAAAATAAAAGAAAAAATAGCTTACTTATAAAATTAAATTGTTAGCTAACAGTGAGCCATTCATTCTGTTTCCTAAACAGCCAAACCATTATCGTGAAAGGTCAAAAATGCAGTTAACGTAGAGGCATGTTTCTTTAATAATAATAATAATTTTCGGCTGCCACTGCTTGAATGTTTTTAAATGCCGCTACACCCATATGATGTATATGATGTGTTTGAATGTCATCACTTCCAGCCGTGGGAAAAGCGAGTTTTGTATTTCCATGGATACACTGAAACAGCACAACAGGATCTGGGCTCCTTCTCTCTGCTGCCAGTTTAAATCTCTTACCCCACCCAGTCACGAAGAACAATATACTGTTGAATGGAATAAAAATAATAGTAATTCGAACAAATGAAGCTCAGATTTCAACACTTGGAATTTTACTTATTTGCCTACCGAGCATTGATACGTTACGTCAACGAAAATGAATTCGTTTATAAAAAAGAACTTTGATAAGATGTTGTTGAAGGTGATCAAACTCTACGTCCACAACTAAGGACACTAAAATTACCTAATCAATGGATTCGCGCTACAACGCCATTTGTCTTACGCGAATGGGATATTACGCGAGTTTTTCACAAATAACGTATCTGAGAGATAACGGGGGTACAGTATTATTCTGTACAGTACATACAGTATAGTTATAATTATTATGACACTACTGTCTCATACAAATTATTATTGTCGCAATACAGTACTGTAAGAATCATTACTGTGCATTGCAGAATTATTGTTAAAGTGCTGCACTTTACTATTATTACTGCATACTGCACGTACAGTACTATACTCTAGGTCTCTCTCTCCTATTGATCGTAAATTTTGTGCACTTATAACACTGTAAAGTACTGTGCAGTGTTATGTTGAATAACACGACTGCTTTTTTTTTTTTAATACATTGTTTGCTTATTCATTACACAATGTGGCGAAATGGTAATAATATAGTTAGGGGATGACTTAAAACAGTTTCAGGGTTGCTTATAAGTGTCTAAAATAACTGTATATGTGTTACAAAAATTCGTATATATACCCTATTTCACAACGCGAAATTTTCTCTCACGTGAGGATGTCTTGGAATGCATCCCTGGCGTAACTCTGGTTCAAAAGTAGAAGTGCACCGGATCGTTAAAAAGCCAGATCCGCTGACCTGATACAGATATGAAAATGGATCACTGTTTATTAAATCCGCGGATATGAACATATAACGGATCATTTGTTTTTCCCATCCGCGGATAAGGATATGGATACGGATATTTTTGTTTGGAAATTATTTTTAAGAATACATCATCTTGGAGTAATAATTTCAAGCTCAATGTGTGAAATATTTTCCCCCAATAACAGTTTTCAAATCCTGTGTAATGCACAGGTTAAAGAATTATTCTTGTGGTTAAAATCACATTTTTTAAAATGCTAGCAGGATTTTTCGTGCATTAAAATGTGGAATCGTTTTTACCAAACCAAGTATGTTTTTAAACCTACTGAACCGTTTATTTTATCGTATTAAGACAGGAGTCTGAAAAAAATCATGGGATTTTGGTACACAAATAACAACAAACTACGTCAAACACTTGAAAATCTTTAGGATGTCTTATCACAAGCAGTACTTGATACTTTAACAAACAATAAACGCATGCCAGGTAAAAAACTTTCAGAAAAACTTTTGTATCGAAACATGATGGTATTCTTGTAATATAACAATAAAAACCCTTACCAGTTATGAGTAAATACTATTGGCGTAACTAGGTGGGAGCTAAGTCCTCTCTACAAAAATTTTAGCTTCCTTTAGGGAAATTAGACTTTCTATTGACTGCAAGAGATGGGGTAGGGGTTAGATGTACAAAGCCCACCATTTGTGATAAACAAGAAAATTCCCTTTAAAATAATAAAAAAATCATTAGTGAATTATAAATTATGAAATTTTTGTTTAACTACAAAAAAAAATTAGTTAAAAGCAGCATATTTTTTTATTATTATTTCTTTAGCTTATCCTGAAAAGCCATTGAAACATCCGTCGAAGTTCCGTCGAAAAGAAATGAATCCAGATTAGAGATGAGTTCGGGCTCATTTTTTGAAGCCCGAGCAATATTATTTAAGTCGGAGCCCGAGCCCGAAATTTCAGCTAAAGATTTAAAAAAATTCATTTACTTCATTGATAGAATGCAATAAATTTTGCCGTTTGTGCAAATTAAAGACAAATATAGTTGCAAACTCCCAATGCATACGACAGCCAGCTGTCGTCAAAAAAGGGTCTCCAGATCTGTGGCAGGCGATGAACGTTTCGATCGTCCGCCATCTTGCTGGTAGTTAAGTCGCGCGATGGGGCTGCCGTCATAAAAGGGTCTCTAGATCTGTGGCAGGCGATGAACGTTTCGATCGTCCGTCATCTTGCTGGTAGTTAAGTCGGGCGGTGGCAACGGGTGCCCTTTTTTCAGCATTGGGCAAACTAACCAGCTGTTCTCCCATTCTTCCATTTTTCAGCAGATGTCAGTGCTGTTAAAAATAATCGTGATAATTTTTTTACGGGAAATGAGGTGCTAAAAAGTAAAGGATTCTGGTGGAGCTATGTCACCCGCAACTATTTTATAGAAATCAAATCTATTCTTCGTGACTGGCAACAGCCAAAACGTCAGAGTTTGGTGTTCCCAGAGCGGGAACACTGCGCGTTAAAGAACTTCAGTATACAAACATTTGTATAGATTAGGTATTTTTTAAAACCCGCATTAGATATTTTTTAAAATGAGAACTGTACAAACTACCAAAGAAAACATTCGTATACTATAAAGAAACGTTCATAACGATTAATCTGTCTTGTTAAGTGTACCCAATCCGAAACTCCGCACTGTGTTTATGATAACCTTGCGGTCATGCACTCCAAATTAAAATTTTGTTACTGTTGCGTAGTGTAATAAACAAAAAGTATGTAGGAATATATGGAAACAATGTGGGCTTTTAATCATGAAACTTGACGGGAAAAATTCACAGAAGTATGCGCGCACAGAACGTCACGATTTTCGTTGTACTTTTTAATGAAGGGCCAAAACCTTTCGCTCGTTCTGCCGCAGATTTTGATACAAAATGGGGGGAAGGTCACAGATTTTTAATTGAAGTTACAGAAAGTAAAGAATGGAAGACTTTGAGTAATGTGCTACCGTGTAGTTCAGACGTTGGTCATAACTTAAATAAATGAACGCAACTGAAATAGAACTTTATGCTTTGGAAGGGGGGGGGGGGGAAAGCTTACGGGTCACACTCTATTCCGTTCGGTTTCCAAGTAACAGCCCACTTCACTCAAAATGGTGGAATACATAGGTAAAACAGCGATGCTGAAATAATTGAACCTGTAACGAGACGAGAACGCATTTACTTAAATAACTTTTTAGCATGAACTGGCTCCATAATATTGCGCAGATTTAATTTCTGATAAAATGAACTTTTTGTTATTTCTCTACATTTATTAGCATACATGCTCTATGTTGTTGCGATGCTAAGAGAAATTAGCAAAGACCAGTGCAGAAGCAACGATGGGCGCAGGAGGAAAACTCCCCTTGTTGTATCTTTGCTCCGTTTTTTAAAGAATATATATAAAAATTAAAAAAAAAAAGGGTTCGATAAATTCTGGCTTCTAATTAGTACATGTTTATTGTTCTCGCTCTCAAAAAAAAGTACAAATGAGCTAATGATCACTGGTAATATTCAAATGCTCTTCTTTAAATTAATATAATCTCCGACATATCTCTAGGCGTAACGCAAATAGTGAGCTTTAGGAGTAGTTAGATTATTCCCATCATAATATTATAAACCTCATCTATCTCTTGTTATTGTTCTTTTTAACATTACTGATATTTCTAGTATATTTCACTCTTAATTTAATTATTTAATATTTAATTTTTAATTATAGCTCAACTTTTCTTTATTTCACTCTCAATTTATTAATATTTAATTTTTACTTATTGTTTAACTTTTAACCTAAAATTCTGGCAGCATGTATTTTTTCCTCGTCAATTGGCAACAGCCTCATGGGTGTGCCATGGTTTCATGCTTAATGCATTTGGCCATGTCGTCTCCATTTTTTTAACTTTTTTTTTATTTTCATGCTTGCTTTTTAACAGTATAGCCCCCCCCCCGTAGTTACACATTTATCTTTCTTTGTACTTAGTAATTACAATGAAATCCTGTTATTTTGTTTTCCTTTTGGTAGTAACTATTCGGTTTGTGGGGCCTGGCGAGCTTATTCCATGCTTACTACCTTATACATTCCAATCCGTACTTCACCTTTCAATTTGTCCACATAATCGTTTTTCTTTTTTTGGTTTTATATATTTTGCTCTTTTTGGATATGTTGTTTATATATGAATGTTTTCCCTAAATCAAAACATTTATTATTCCTTGGATAATTAGAATTTTTTATCTGCTGAGTGGATGCTACATTGATTCCTAAGTTAAGCCTTTTATTTATATTCTTCTTCAGCATTATCCAGGTTTTTACTTTCTCGAAAAAATGTATTTTCAACCCCTTTTTATCACATTCACTGGACGTCCAACATGTTTTTTTTTCTTTCAAAAATACCTAATTTCTTTTCTCTCGCGTTTTGTTTTCTGTGCTGCTAAAACAGGGATCGATGCAGCCGAAATTTGGGTCCATTCTGCTGCCCCTTCACAAAATTACAATCGATTGAAACGCTCCTTCACCAAAAATATAATTGATTAAAACTCTTCATTGGCATTTTACCCTATATTTTAATTTGTTTTGTAAATTATTTTAACAAAAAAAAGTGACTTTTACAAAACTAGTATGAAAATTTACAAAAATAGATATTGAAATTCGCAAAAATAGGACTCTGGAAATTTTTTTTGTATCAATACCTGAAAAGTCAATGCTTCGTTCATATCTTATATAATTGTGAAGAAATATTTCACTCCGTTTTTTAATTGTTAATTTATGTAGGGTACACAAAGTGTAGACTCAAAAGAAAGTGATATCTTCTGTTCTAATTAATGTACAGCACATACCTAAGAAAAGATGTCTATAGTTTTATTTTCGCTTGTGTATGCGGTAAAAATTACCTTGAAGGGCCATATACTTATTAAAAGAGAACCCAGTTTCCGAAATTTCAATCGCAGTCTTATCCTTTCTCTTCAACGGCATGAAAGATAAATAAATTAGCAAAATTTTAATATTTTTTAACGAATATTTAATTGATTACAACACTACAGAAAACTGAACCAGTTTAATGTTAAAGAGAACTTGATATCACAATAGCTTCTAAATATATAGATGGATTTTGTTAATTATTTTTCCAAAGAAATATTAATCAAAGCTTTCATTAGGCATTAGCAAGATTACTATAATTTTGACATGTTTTACTAAGTTAAAAATTGAAGATTTGATTATTTAGCTGCAACACTCATCGAAGGAACTTCATAGTGGAATCTTATTTGCATCTAACACTACAATAGTAGATTCTACATTGTATCTATTAGAAACTTATATCAGTGCGTAAGAGTTAGGAAAGGCGTTAACTAGAAATATTAACAAAAAATTACGGGGAAAACTTGTATTTTTCCCACCATCAAAATGTGATCGTTGCCTTTTTCTTTTCTTTTTTTATTTATAAAGTAAGTATTTTAAAAGAAATTGAAGTATTTTAAAATAAATTGTGCAAAACGTTTTTGATATACAAACCTCAATGAATTACAAATTGTTTATAATAATGACAATAGGAAGAAAAATTTCTAAACCTGTAAAATGTCCCAATAGTATGTTTGGTTCTCGATATAGATTACACCTAATTATTGAGAATAAAATCTCAATATGAGAATTCGGAACAGTTTTCGTTGTTAACAAGAAACACTCAAAAAGAAACTGCTGTAAAAGATGAGATGAATAAAACCTCCTAAAATAACACACATAAAAATGTACTTCTCAACTTCACAATCGTTTCGGCCGAAAAACAATTTCAGCCTTCTTCAACAGTCAATACAAAGTGTCGCAGAATCAGTCCCCGTGTTGTCTGCTGAAGAAGGCTGAAAATTTTTTTCGGCCGAAACGATCATACAGTTGATTAGTACATTTTTGTGTGTGTTATTTTATATTTATTTAACTCAATTTTTATTATTGAAGGGTTTTTTTTTTTTTTTTTTTTTTTTTTTTTGGTATCCAGGCAGCATAGGATTGATTTATTGAAAGCTGCTATACGACATATAGAAAATTATGAAGTTTTAAGGTAACTGCATTGAGGAATTAATCATGAAATTAATTGCTTTGTTGAGAGTATTAAGATGCCTAACTTAGGAAACTGATAATAAATAATTAATCACAGTACTTAAAAATTTTGAATTGAAGATCTCGAAGAGATTTAATTTTGAATTAAAATAAACATTATTTGAAGCCACTGCAGAACTGAAAATTTTAAACTAACTACAGAAGAAGAAAAAAGACTTTTAAAATGCTATTTTTTGTAGTCTTATAAGAAAACGAGTGTAAAGCACAAATCCTGAGAAATTTTGGTTTCTATATCGTAAAAAGCTAAATGTTTTTCCATTTTAATAGGGTCGTTGGAATGGAGGGGACAGGTTTTAAAGTTACGTTTTGTGGAAAGAAAGACGAAATTATTAATTTACCAAAGCTTAAAAATGATCGTATACTGACTTTCTATTATTTTACCAACATTTTCACAAAAAGTTCGTTTCAAACTAGCAAGACCTGCTTTTCAAAAACATAAGGCATTACTTGAGAGACCGACTTTACGTCCCTGTGTTAAAACTTTAAATCAGGCCCGGACTGGTCAGGTCGGCTGGTCGGCGATTGCGGAGGCCCGAGCGAGGCCTCCCAAAAATGGATATACTGTTTTATAATCAAAATAATTTGATATATATGAGAGTAATACACCAAAGTACTTGATTATATATTTCCTTGTAATCTTACACCTTTACACAGTGGCTTAGCGCGGGGTCTCTGGGGTAACCCAGAGACTACGCGTCACGGGGGGTCCCTAGAAGAATCAGGAGTCCCTAAAGCTTTGAAATAGTTAAATATGGTTTTTAGGCCCGTAAGCCTAAGTTTCAAGTATTATACATCCTAATATTCTATTCCCTCTAAATTCCCCAGTAACGGGCCCATTTCAATCTTTAGCAGAGGGCCCCCCAAAGGAGCCAGCCCGGACCTGCTTTAAATATTTCCATTATTTTACAGTATAGTTGAAAAAGAAAACCATAAAATTCAGCCAGGAATCCGTAAAAGCTAATCTTACGGGATCCACTAATTTAAGCACGATGGAGTGATTACCTTGAAGAAAGATCCAACTATTTTAAGGGTGTGGCTCAAAAAAACAAAATCTCCCTCACATTGAACAAACTAAAATGAACTAATTGCTCAAGTGCGTGACATCATTAGTTTATTCGTATTTGTGTACCAAAATAACATGATTTTTTAATGCACCGTTAAAGACAAATTAATTCATTCATTTAATTTAATTAAAAAATTGTCTACCCGCAACAGGACAGCTTTTAGACAGAAATCAGACTTAAAGTCAGGTCCCAATATGCACGGTCGAGTCATTGAGGAAGAAGAATGAGATGGAGCCCTAAGTATGTGCCTCGGATGATCCGTTTGGCCCCGCCATGGCCGAGTGGATAAGACAGTAGAAATGGAAGACAGTTGAAATTTGATGGTTCAGCTTTATGGTCTGGCCTATCGGTCGGCTGTCGATCTAACGGTCTGGAGTTTGGGGCGGATTTCTTCAGATGTAACGTGTTAGAACCCCTTGCGAAAGTCTTTTTTCGACAAAGGCACCGCCCCCCCCCCCTCCATAGTAGGCAGATAGCACATTCGGAGCTTTGCCATAAAAACACAAACCCAATGGTCTGCAGCAAATCAGATTGCTTGTTTTTCTTTTTTATTAGTATTACTAAAATGTAATTCTGTGAAAAATTTGAAGATTCACTGAGCAGTTGTTTAGATGCGCGAGAGATTTTTCGCAATGGGGATTCAGCCGATGTTTTCTTTCGTGAATCTAGAAAAATAAAAATTAAATTGAATAAAAAAGAGAACATACGTGTGTTTTATTCTTTTTGTTTGGGGTTCACGAAGAAGTGCATGCGAAACACACTGGCCTAAAAATCGAGGATCATTCACACTGTCATGGGAACAGACGTGGCGAAAGAGACCACTTGACATCTCCATTCATATTCGCTGTCGCACTTTAATGCTTTCAGCTGACACTGGTGTCATTTCAACAGACTGCTGGATTCACTATTTGATATATCTTATAAATAAAAATGAAATTCTGTTTGTTTGTTTGTTTGTTCGTTCGTTTGTTTGTTTGTTTGTTTGTTTGTGGATTTGAGTTGTATACAAATCCACAAAAATGGACCTATCAGCCTGAAATTTTGCACAGATATGTAAAATAATATAGAATAAATCATAGTCCACTTTAAAACTTTGAAAGTCCACCCGTTCCCGGAATTTAAGAGATTTTTTATGTTCTCCACGCAAAAAGTTTTCCGTAATTGTAACCCCTGTAGTGAAAAAAGTGTGAAATAAGGATCGTGGTTGCCATGTGTGGCGATTTTGCCGAATAAGATGTTTTAAATTCTCAAAGTAAAAATAAAAGAATAATAATGATTTTTTTTTTGTTAGTTTATATTCGTAAGGTTATATTTTTTTTAATTATAATATCGTGTGCATGGGAAATCGGAGCAGGAATGAAATGTTTTATACGCTAAACAATAAGAATTGAAGATTTCCGAGGCTAATATGTTAAAATTTTTTAGTTTGGCGAAAAAATAAAATTGCTCAAATGCCGAGAAAGTGAGTTCTAGCGGTTTGCACAGTTTCCTGCTTGGCGCAATTTACTGAGAGCTTAAGGAAACGGATTTTTGAAAACAAGTGCAAAGGTTTTATTAGAATACAGCGTTAAATTTTAACGATCCGTGCGAAAATAATGCAGTTATTAAGGGATTTCAAGCGATCTATCTTCAGCATTCTCGCGATTTTGAGGAGGATTCTAACGCTTGGCGCTATTTATCGTAATTTAATCGTCTGCTATTTGGGTTATGAATACACCTGCGTATAAGTTTTTGAAATTTTCATTCAGTTGGAATTGTGCATTTTTCTGAGCAGCTTTTCTGCATCTAATATATTACATCCAGAAAAAAGGATGTTAGAAATATCAATTTTAATTTTGTTTAATCACACTCATGAATAATGATACACTTTCCAACTTAATGAAAGAAGGAACGAAAATAGGGAAGACCCATGGATTATAACTCTTTTTATATATAGCACTTTAGTGCGTATTTAAAAATCTGAAAGTGTGTCAGATTTTCTATGATTCTAGCGCTTGGCGCAATTTAATGAGAGGTTATTTTTAAAAACAAGCGTAGGTTATCTTATAAATAAAAATGAAATTCTGTTTGTCAATTTGTTGATTTGGGTAGTATACAATTCCACAAAAATGGACCTGTCAGCCTGAAATTTTACACAGATATGTAAAATAATATAGAATAAATGATAGTCCACTTTAAAACTTTGAAACTCCACTTAAAAACATTTTCCTCCTGAATGGTTCTCTTAATTTCCGTTCCCGGAATTTAAGAGATTTTTTATGTTCTCCACGCAGAAAGCTTTACGTAATATTAACCCCTGTAGTGAAAAAAGTGTGTGAAATAAGCATCTTGGTTGCCATGTGTGGCGATTTTGCCGAATAAAATGTTTTAAATTCTTAAAGTAAAAATAAAAGAATAATAATGATTTTTTTAGTTTATTTTTTTAGGTTATTTTTTAAATTATAATATCGTGTGCGCATAAGAAATGAGAGCAGGAATGAAATGTTTTATACGCAAAACAATGAGGATCGAAGATATCCGAGACTAATATGTAATTTTTTTTAGTTTGGCGAAAAAAAAAATGGCTGATAGGCCGATTTTTAGAGAGTGAGTTCTAGCGGTTTGCACAGTTTTAGGCTTTTGGGCGCAATTTACTGAGAGCTTAAGAGAATAGCATTTTTGAAAACAAGTGTATAGGTTTTTCTTAGAATACAGCATTAAATTTTAACTATCCGTGCAGAAATAATGCAGTTATTAGGGCATTTCAAGCGATGTAGCTTCAGAATTCTCGCCAATTGAGTACATTGATTTAACTTGGGGGAAATCCGCCAAATTTTAGAAAATTGAAATCTTCGCATTTAGTACATCGAGATAACGATGAATAAAACATGTTATAGTTGATAATTTAAAAATGCGGCTGTATTAAGGGATTCCACTTTTCAAATAAATGCCTGGCGGTCGAACCATTTCCCATTTTGATTGCTGAAGTCAATGCTTCGAATGATTCCCTGAAAAAACTCTTGCAAAATGGCGTATGCTGGCACTGGTACTTAGATTTGAAACTGGATTTTACTTGAGACTGGTATATACGTATAATAAGACTGGTTATAGATAAAAATGAATGTTGGTATGTGTGTAGGAGGTTGAAAAACTCCAGCACCGTTTCACCGATCACCATGAAATTTGGTTCACCTAAGTCTTTTATCATGGAGAAGGTTTTTATGCTATCCGTTTTCCTCTAACTTTTCACTAGGTGGCGCAGCAGAACGTCGAATTCTGTTCCGTTTAGCCGTTTGCTATGCGAATATCGTCCAACCAATTTCGATGAAATTTGGTACACGCGAATATTAGAACACGGAGAATATTTTTCACTATCCATTTGCTGTAACTTACCGCTAAATAGCGCTGCAACGCATCAACTTCTATACCGTTCGACCGAACGGCATAAAATTTTTTATACTTACACATTTGAGAACGAAGAATATATTCTAACTGCGTTACTTTTGATGTTACTCACCACTAGATGGCACTGCAATGCATTATTATTTTAACTCGCCACTAGATGACGCTGCAGCAGGCCAAATTTTTGACCATTCAAACGGTGGCTATGAAAATCAGTATACATAGCTATTTGAACAATGAGAATATTTTGGCGTTATCCATTTTGCTATAACTCGCCACATGACGGCGCTGTAGCAAATCATTACTTTAATTAACCACTAGATGGCCCTTCAGTGTATCACTTCTTGACTGTGCGAATGATCGCTATGAAAATAGGTATACATAGATATTTGAACACGGGGAAGAGTTTGGCACGATCCATTTTCCTATGACTTGACACTAGATGTCGCGTCAACACATGAACTTCAAGACTATTCAGCCGATCGTCATGAAAATTGGTATACATCGATATCTGAATGCGAAGAATATTTTTGCCGTATCCGTTTTGCTAAAACTCGCCACTAGATTGTGCTACGCCGCATCGCCTTCTGCACCATAAAAACGATTGCCTCAGTATGCATGATTATTGAACATAATATAACGCGATATCCATTTTGCTATATCTCTTTATTACAATAAATAGTAATCACAACAAATATTAATATCAAAAAGTCCATTCATTCCCGTGCGAAGAACGGGTACTTCAGCTAGTATATATATATATATACGGAGGACCGCATGCGTGAGTTATACGCGTAACCTTTTTTTTTTTTTTTTTTTTTTTTTAATATATCACCTGTCATGCACTGCTAAATGTTTATTCATAAACCTTTGAAATTCTGGCCAGTGTAACGGCAGAGGTAAATGCACAAGGAGTCGGATCTTGACAATTTTGAACAGAGGTCAAGTACTTAAAATACCGCCCGCCCTGCCCTTGTACGCATGCGCAAGCTGTTGTCACAGAAAGTTTCAAATCTGATCTGAACTAAACAAATATGATGCATTTAATCCATTTCTATTACATGTTATAAAATTCTCTCCATACGGGCTGAAAAACAAACAAAAAACTTTCGAATATAAATGTTACGTACACTGGTGTGAAAACTAAGGTTACAAACGCAAAATCTGTTATATTGGAAGAAGTACTCGCTTTACCGTAGCAAATTTGCCACAGAAATTTAAGTATTATTATGGGAGAAAGCCAGTGGCGCACACAGGATTTTCTCTTGGATGGTGTCCAGCCCATAGAGCTGTGACAACAACTACCTGAAAAAAATGAGGAACATTTTTTTCCCTCATGACTATCTTTGTAAAAGTCTTCTCACATTTCAATATACTTTCATGTTTTTGAATTATGTTTTTATTTGCTTATCTTAACTGCCAAAAATAAGAATTTGATAGTCTTTTAGCACATTAAAAATGTCAGGAACTATATAAGATGATTTAAATAATCAAAGTTGATAACTCTTTTGTTGAGGTCCAGACCCCTGGAACCCCTCCCTTGTGTGCGCCCCTGGAGAAAGCATATACCCAGACAGCACAGCAAACTTGCAGCAAACTTGATTTATCAAGTCAATAAGCTTGAATTAAGCTTGAAAATTCCAATCGTGTAAGCTTGATGCAAGCTTGAATCAAGTGTTCTAGTTTACACTTGCCCAGCTTGCATTAAGCTTGACATTTCAAG